>CAIGQW010002690.1:0-13183 GCA_903798125.1 Danio choprae | reverse complement strand
GTGTGGGTAGGGCACCAGCGGGAGGGTAGGCTGGCCCACAGGATCAAGGTATGTTTTCCCTTGAGTATGTCAGAAGCTGTAATTTGGTGGGGATAAGACGCATGAACTGAAATACTCTTTGAATATTTGTTGCGGCAGGAGTGATGCACCAGATCCTGTATCCACCATCATTTTAATAGTGCAGGTCTGTGTAGGAGAAGTGGGAGTAGCAATAGTAAATGTACCAACTGGAGCCCCGTCATCAGTAAGGCAGTCATTTACACAGAGAACAGTCATGTCAGGTAAACATACTTCACAAACTGATCTTGATGCCGTTTTGCACACTTTTGAGAAATGTCTGACTTTTCTGCACGTTCTACATTTGCAGTCTTTGGCAGGGCATGATTTATCATTTGCAAGGTGGTTAGCAGAGCCACAGCAGTAACACTGCTGCTGTCCCTTTGTGCATTTGTACTTTTGGTTTAATCCTTGTTTTATTTTTGTGCATTCTTGCCTTTTGAATTGCTGCTACTTGCTTCGGTTTCCCTTCAGCAATGACTTTAGCATCAGCTACTGCTGCTTCGATTTGTCTTGCAATAGACAGCGTCTTTTGAAGGGTTAAATGTGGCTCTAGTAACAGTCTTTCGTGAATTCTGGACATGCATGTTTTTTCTACAATCTGGTCACGGATAATTATCAATATTGCCAAATGAGCATGTTTTAACTAGTTCTCGAGGTGCTGCAACGTAATGATCAGTGGACTTGCCCACAGCTTGAGCGCGTTGTCTGAAGCGGTATCTCTCTGAAACCACATTCAGCATAGGAGAAAATAATTGTTTCAGCGCTTGTAAAGATCTGTCGTAAGTATCAGTAGTAAGAGGCAGCGTATAGTAGATTCGTTGCCCCTCTGATCCTAAACAGTGTATTAGCAGAGCTCTTTTTCTCTTGACAGAAAAGTCCTCTCCACCGATAGTAAGCAAGTAATTATTAAACAATTTTTCCCATGCATCAAAGGAAAGTTTCGGTTCACCTGGGCAGTCCAGGAATACTGCAGGGGGTTGTAGAGAAAGCAGGGCCATCCTAACATCCTTGTCGCCACTTGTTATGTTCTGTTTACTTGGGATGCCAGCACAATAAACCAAATCAACACGTAATCAGTTAGCCATTTTCTTTTTATTCTCTCCCTTTTTCTGTTTCCACACATCTCTCTTTTACATCCCCACAGTCCCACCTAGTGGATGGGAATATGAACAATGAAATGGAAGAGAACACATCTGTGTAATACCCATGTCATTATACGCACAAATATACATACACTCTCTCACACACACACGCGCTCACACCCATGTAAAATCACAGTCACACACTCTCTTATGCACATAGATTATTTACTCATACACACTCACACAAACTCTCGCATGCATGCGCGCACTCGCACACACGCACGCACACATGCACCACATTGATACCACATTAAATAGGGGAGTTGAGGTTTTTTAATGTTTTATATTGTTTGAATGACTGTTTTTAATAATGGCTTACACTACACAGCATTGTTGGTTTACAAAGAAATCAAACAAACAAAATCCTGTTGCACTATTACACTTGATTTTGGTTTTATTGTAAAAAAACAAAAAAAACAAAACAAAAAACAAGAAAACGTGCAAATTACTGTGTTTAATTACATAAATATTTTATGTCATACTTCAATAAAAAATGATTTAGTATTCAAAAATGTTTATATTTTGACTATGTTTTTAAATACATTTATATTACAATTAATATTTTCTGATGTTCATAGTAAATGTATTTATTCTGACATATCAACCATTTGGTAGAGGCTGATATTTTAGAAATTATGGGATTTGTTGAAAAAAAAAAACATTGAGTGGTAACTAGTTACATTAGGACTTCATTCATTAATTTTCCTTCGGCGTAGTCCCTTATTTATCAGGGACCTTCTTGCTGTGAGGCTACAGTGCTAACCACTGAACCACAATGCCGCCCACATTAGGAGTTAGGAAATGCTAAATAAAATGTTGTCAATAGCTTTTTTTCCTGGTGGGGCAGTTAAAGGATTAAAGCATGTAGACTTACTAGTGAAATTTGGTTGGCTTGAGCTGAATCACTGGCATCTCTTCCATGACTTGATCCCCTTAAGGGGACATTAACTACCAATTCAAGCAATTTTCTCACATGATATGCACCATCATCTTGGCTATTGATAATCTACCATGACTCCAGGACCCTGGAAGCATTAGTGCCAATTAAAAGGCCAATATCTGAGCTGATGGATTTGTATTTGACCATCTGGATAATTTACTTTAGGTTGGAATGTTATTTTTGTCGACAGGCATGAGACAGTTGTGAGCTTGTGTATACACATCTGGAAGGGTAATAAATTTGTTCTCATTTAAGGCACTCACCTCCAAACCAGATATCACATTACTAAACACAGTCTTCTCTTGATTTATTGTTCATAAAAGACACAATTACTGGCCTCAATATGACCACAAGTACCAGAAGAAATGGGCTGATTAGCATTGATAGATTGTTTTTTAGTAATCACTCTTTCACTTACATTTACATTGTAAAGGACTGTGGGGTGTTTTTGTTTGCAGACCTTACAGGTTTCACATCTTGTGCATGTTTTACTCATGTGACCTCAAAAACATATTCCCTTCTCTTTTATGAACCATATTTGGTCTTTATACATTTTCTTTTTCCAACAGCCATCCAACAGATGGCTACTGGCACAAAATAGGCAGAAAGACATTGTAAGGTAATATTTGCCTTCTGTCTATTTACTAGATGGATCTTGAATATTTTCCAAAAGAAATATCTATTAATATTTTTAGTTCTCAGACCTTTGTCCACTATCTATCTCCAAGTTTTTATGGCAACTTAGACACAAGGGATTTTAGATTGGAAGTAAGATCTAACTCTTACAAAAATGACTCCTACATAACATTATAACAGTCTAAAAGAGTACAGAATCTTTGGATCTTCTGCTTTGATAGCTGGCCATGACTTATCAATGTAAGCACTATCCGAATCAGAATCCGAATCAGAATGGGTTTTATTGCCAAGTGTGCTTACACACACACAAGGAATTTGTTTTGGCTACAGAAGCTTCCAGTGTACATAAAGTGACAAGTGACAACACGAAATAAATATGAAAAAGACAACAAACATTAAACAGAGATGCAATCAGTCAAAAAGCTCTGCATGTTGAATTGTATGTCCAGATTTGTTATAAATAAACAAGTTATAGGGCCTCAAGGTGACGCAGTGGATAGCACGTTCGCCTCACAGCAAGAAGGTCGCTGGTTCGAGCCTCGGCTGGGTCAGTTGGTGTTTCTGTGTGGAGTTTGCATGTTCTCCCCGTGTTGGTGTGGGTTTCCTCCGGGTGCTCCGGTTTCCCCCACAAGTCCAAAGACATGCGGTATAGGTGAATTGGGTAAGCGAAATTGTCCGTAGTGTATAAGTGTGAATGGGTGTGTATGGATGTTTCCCAGAGAAGCTGGAAGGGCATCCGCGGCGTAAAACATATGCTGGATAAGTTGGCGGTTCATTCCGCTGTGGCAACCCCAGATTAATAAAGGGACTAAGCCGAAATGAAAATGAATGAATGAATGAAACAAGTTATAAGGTGCTGTGTACAACTGTGTAGAAAAAGTATTGCACTGTAAATTGTTATAAGTTGCTGTACGAGTGCGTATGAAAGGTATTGCACGTTTATTGCACAGTAGTGGAATATTTAACTGTTCATGAGGTAGATGGCCTGAGGAAAGAAACTTTTCCTGTGTCAGGCTGTTTTTGTGCTTGGTGCTCTGTAACGCCGACCAGACGGTAACAGTTCAAACAGGAAGTGCGCTGGGTGTGAGGGGTCCAGAGTGATTTTGTAAGCCCTTTTACTCACTCTGGAAGAGTACAGTTCTTGAAGTGTAGGAAGGGTAGTGCCAGTGATTCGTTCAGCTGTCCGGACTATTCGCTGTAGTCTACGGAGGTCGGTTTTGGCAGCTGAGCTGAACCAGACGGTGATTGAAGTGCAGAAGATGGATTGGATGACAGCTGAGTAGAACTGTACGAGCAGCTCCTGGGGCAGGTTAAACTTCCTCAGCTGACGAAGGAAGTACAGTCTCTGCTGTGCTTTCTTAACAATAGAGTCTATGTGAATGTCCCACTTCAGATCCTGAGAGATGGTGGTGCCCAGGAACCTGAATGACTCTACTGCAGCCACAGTGCTGTACATGATGGTGAGTGGGGGGAGTGCAGGGAAGGTTCTCTTAAAGTCCACTATCATCTCCACCGTTTTGAGTGTGTTCAGCTCAAGGTTATTGCATCTGCACTATAAAGCCAGCCGCTCCACTTCCTGTCTGTATGCAGACTCGTCACTGTTCCGGATGAGGCCGATAACAGTAGTGTCATCCGCAAACTTCAGGAGCTTAATGAAGGGGTCTTTTGCAGTGCAGTCGTTGGTGTATAAAGAGAAGAGTAGTGGGGAGAGGACACATCCCTGGGGGGCGCCGGTGCTGATGGTGCGGTTGTCGGATGTAATTTTGCCCATTCTGACTAGCTGTTGTCTATCTGTCAGAAAGCTGGTGATCCATTGACAGACAGAGCTAGGAACAAAGAGCTGGGTCAGTTTGTACTCGAGCAATGATGGGACAATGGTGTTGAAGGCAGAGCTGAAGTCCACGAACAGAATCCTTGCGTAGTTCCCTGGTTTGTCTAGATGTTGTAGGGTATAATGCAGTCCCATGTTGACTGAATCATCCACAGACCGGTTTGATCTATAGGCAAACTGCGGAGGGTCCAGCAAAGGTCCAGTGATGTCCTTCAGATATGCTAGCACCAGTCTTTCAAATGACTTCATAGCCACAGATGTTAAGGCCACAAGTCTGTAGTCATTGAGTCCTGAGATCTTTGATCTATCTTAAACTCATTGCCAAAATGTTTTTTGTATAAGACTTTGGATCTTAGATACCCTCTTGCATTGTTTATATGAAGACAAGTTTTCCCAGTGGGAGGGGAACTCCAATGCTATGTGGAATATATGGGGATCTTCTGCTCTGATAGCTGGCCATGACCTATCAATGTAAGCACTATCTTAAACTCATTGCCAAAATGTCCTTTGTATAGGACTTTGGATCTTAGATACCCTCTTGCAGTGTCTATATGAAGACAAGTTTACCCAGTGGGAGGGGCACTCCAGTGCTATGTGGAATATATAGGGATATTCCACTATAGGGATTTCACCAGAAAACCAATGATCTGAAGAGAAATGAAAGAGGCCAATGAATTGGCAGCGCCCTGCGAACGCAGCTGGCAGCAATCTATATCAGTACAAATCAGTATAAAGCTGTCAGATGCGTATCGCTCAGCACGGAGCCTCACGTGCAACTGAAAGAAATGTATTGCTGAATTCTTCGACTTTGTTCGAGAGAGAGCAGCCCGAACACTGCCAACATGGGACGCGATCCCTTCCAGCTTGCAGGATCGGTGCTCTTCACCACAGGCCCCGAGAGTGCCAGAGGACGGGCTCCTTTCTCTCGGACTCCCAGCCTCCCCGCGGGTTCTTGGGAAGAAGATAAGTGTGAGCCTCTTATCCTCCACTCTTTCTCGGGATGCGCTGCCTCCTGGGGTGAGCTCTCCCATCCCATACTGCCCCACCGCAGGTACGTCAGAAAATGCGCTGATGATGCCACTCACGGTGGCTCTGTCAGCCTGGTTAGCACTGCCCAGCCCATCGCAATGGCTCATTTGGACAATCAGACTCGGCTATGCGATTCAATTTGCCAAACACCCTGCCAAGTTTCACGGGCATGTCAGCTCTGTGTCCGTCCCTGTCTTGCGCGAGGAGATTGCTGTCCTCCTGGTGAAGGATGCAATCGAGCAGGTCCCTCCAGTCGAGATGTGGTGTGGGTTTTTACAGCCGTACTTCATTGTGCCCAAAAAGAACGATGGGTTACGACCAATCCTAGATCTGCTCATATTGAACCACTGCCTTCACAAGCTGCCATTCAAGATGCTCACGCAGAAGCGCATCCTCAGGTGCATCCATCCTCTGGATTGGTTTGCAGCAATAGACCTGAAGGATGCGTATTTTCATGTCTTCATTCTTCCACACCACCGTCAGTTTTTGCAGTTTGCGTTTGAAGGTCGAGCATGACAGTACAAAGTCCTCCCCTTTGGGAACTCCCTGTCTCGACGGGTTTTCACCAAACTCACGCAGGGTGCCCTAGCACCCCTCTCCGGCTCACGGGCATCCGCATACTCAATTATCTCGATGACTGGCTAATTATAGCTTACTCTCAGGATCAATAGGTTATGCACAGGGACCTCAACCTGTTGGGGTTTTTGGTCAACAGAGAAAAGAGCAAGCTCGACCCTGTGCAGCTTACATGCCCAGGAGAATAGAGGCTCCACCCCGGTTCAATTTAGCTGATATGAGCGCGCTTCTGAGAAGCTCAGGTTGACCTGTTTGCTTTTTCCAAGACCACCCATTGCCAGTGGTTTTACTCCCTGACCGAGCCCCCCCTCGGTACGGACACACTGGCCCACATCTGGCCGCGGGGCGTGCGCACATACGGATTTCCCCCAGTGAGTTGAGCCTACTCACACAGACACTTGTGCAAGGTCAGGGAGGATGAGGAGCAGATCTTGTGTGGCCCAACCAGACCTGGATATCAGAACTCTCCAAGCGAAGGCCCCTCCCTGGCAGGAGAGAGGAACAGGGCACCATCTGGCAACCACGCCCAGATCTCTGGACCCTCCACATGTTGTCCACAGATTGAGTGCAAAGGGCTTTGGTGACCTACCGGTTTCGATGGTTAACACCATTACTCAGGTGTAACAAATGGAGGAAGATCAAACACATTTCATTGTCAAATAAACTTTTTAAGCAGTCCTTGGAAACCCACAAACTCCCCCCCACATGGAACTTGATAAGAGCTACACCCAACTTAGAGTTACCACAAAAACCATCTTGATAGGTGAGCCTCAAAGCCTTTCACACTTAAACGTGAACAGAACTGGACCCTTTAAAAAAAATAAAAAACTAGCCATTACTTTATTCTAGAATGTATGTAATGTTTTTGTGTGTATGTTCATGTTCTTTGACTTATCAAAAAACTTTCAGCACACTGCGTAAGCCACAAACAAAAGAACTATGCGAGTTTGATTTAATTATCAGATATGCTACTTTATCATTTTATTTGTAAAAACAAGGTGATTCAGTTTTCAGAGGATTTGTTTTGGGTTATTGATGTTAAATTGCAACTCTCTTTTCACACATAAATATATGTGTTGTCTATACCTTTTAGTTATCATTAATAAACGTTTGAGCTAATGCAGATGGTTGAGTTACTTGAACTCAAAGATAAAACAACAGGTTGTACTAATCTGTTAATGTAGTAAGACTAATTACTTTTCCAGACCAGGAAATATTAATCTTTGAATTAACAGACAAATAAATTGTAGGCTCCAACAGACAAGCAGTTCAATTTAATGTAATTTTAGTTTGGCTACCGTTAACAATAAAGTCAACCAACATTAATTAACTACACAGGCTAGAGCACCCTCTATGAGGCATGCCTACGCCCTGAAGTGGTCACTGTGTGGTGTGCTTCTCTCCGAGAAGGACTCCGGACATGCCAGATCAGTGAGATGCTATTCTCCTTCAGTTGTTTGGAGCAGAGGCTGTCCCCTCCACACTGAGGGGTTGGCGTTACAATCATCCCTGCTCTGAGGACACGGGGGTGGCGGCGCACTGGGAAAGTTTCATTTTGAACTTTAAAATCTGGAAAGTTCCAGATTTTAATTTTTACATTTTGTAAATTTTTTAATTAAGTGAAACCAAAAAAGCATGCTACAACAATATAAATATTCAATTGGGCCAATAACATAATTGGCCAGACTTGATGTTTTTTTTTAATTGGCTCAACACATTATTTCTCACTGATCCAATGTTAACAGGCTGTTGCTCAAATTGAAAAAAATAAATTTGCCGAATTTCATTTGGGCTAACTGAAAATGTTATATGTGACCAGTCACTAAAAATTTTTTGTTTGGGCAGTATTTTGTTTTAGTCTTGCATTCAATAAAATGATCAGAGCATTTCACTGTCACACCCTCTACACGTTCCATCAGTCCCAGTCACCATTCACAGTCACCATCCACCACACACCAGGAACAATCACCGGAATACTAATCACACACACCTGCACCTGCAATCACCCACTCACTACTTAAGCTCACCTCATTCATTCAATCACCGGCTGGAATCAACGTTGGATGGTCATCTCATCTCTCGTTCCTCATCCTGTGTTCCCCAGTGCATCTTCGAGGCTTACTCCTGTGAACTGTTTACTTGTATTACCTACGAACATTGTGACTTATTATCACCACTGTGTTATCCACCTATGCACCACCACCATTAGTGTGCGTGCGAAGACTCTATCTGTGCACTCGCTCACCTACTTGACAACTCATCGCTGATTCAGCGATAGCAAGCACAGTAATATCCGGCGTGTGTCACACTCACACACACCACCGCTACCAGAGACTTTTGTGTGTGATATACTGTTTTAATAAATACCATGATCACGTATTCCCTGTCCACTACCACGCCAAACCCCAGCACACCTCCATACCGTCGTCCCTCGCCACCTCCTGCCATTGATAACCCCATGATCACGGATACATACCATATTACCACAGGGGAACGACAACGATGGGTACAAAACAGGCTCTGCCTGTACTGTGGGGAAGCCACCCACCTCATCTCCGGCTGTCCAGTTCGTCTACCTCGTCCAATAGTGAGTGCCTTCTCCATAACCCCTTCTGTCTCCAGCATACCCCATATCAAAGCCTCCTTGACCATTCATTTTTGTACTTTTCCCATTCATGTCCTGGTGGACTCCGGAGCAGCAGGGAACTTCATCTCCTCCCACTTCGTCACCAAACACAGAATACCCACCGTACTGAACGAAACCTGGTACCAAATATACACCATTTAGGACTCACCATTGGGCAGCGGTAAGATCACCAGGAGAACACGCCAAGTCACACTCCTCTCTCCTCTTTGACATACGGAGAAGATCGTTCTGCTGGTCCTACCCAGGGCCAACGTAGACGTGGTTCTTGGCAGACCCTGGATAATCCAGCACCAACCCACCATAAACTGGAGCACCGGGGAAATCCAGGAATGAAGTGAGTTGTGTGAGGTACACCCCCCCCCAGCCTTCCATGCCTAAACCCACATCAACCCAAATATCTCTCCCTCTTCATACTGCCGTCGTGGGGAGCCCAACGACAGACCTCACCAGCACCATTCCATCTACCTACCACTCCTTCCTCAACGTCTTCAGCAAGGAGCAGGCCACACGACTACCCCCTCACAGGCCCTGTGATTGTAGTATCGACCTGCTGCCCAATGCCAAACTACTCAGGCCGTGTATTGATTACCGGGTGCTGAATGAGGCCACCATTAAGTTTGCCTACCCGCTACCACTCATGTCAGCAGCTCTTGAGGATCTCCGGGACTGGTCTTCAGCAAACTGGACCTCCGGAGTGCTTACAACCTGATCCGTATTCGAGAGGAAGACGAGTGAAAGACCGCCTTCATTACCCCCACTGGCCACTATGAGTACCAGGTGATGCCCTACGGACTTGCCAACAGTCCTTCAGTCTTCCAAAATTTTATGAACGAAATATTCCGAGACCTCCTTCACCAATCTGTCATAGTGTACATAAACGATATTCTAATTTACTCTCGCAGCATACAAGACCACCGTACTCATTTGTGCCAGGTATTACATCGCCTCAGAGATCACCAACTTTATCTCAAAGCCGAGAAGTGCGAGTTCCACCACTCCACCATCTCCTTCCTCGGGTACGTGATCTCTGCTGTGGGAGTCCAGATGAAGTCCGCCAAGGTGGAGGCCATGGCCAACTGGAAAGAACCCCAAACAGTCAAAGAGCTCCAGAGATTCCTAGGTTTCGCCAACTTCTACCGAAGGTTCATCAAGAACTCAAAGCCGAGAAGCCCCTCTCTGCTCCTTTGTCTTCCCTCCTTAAAGGGTGATGGCGCACCATTTCCTGGAGCTCTGACACTCACCACTCCTTCACGATCCTCAAGAGCAAATTCACCTCAGCACCCATTCTCAAGCACCCCGATCCTACACGGCCCTTCGTCGTCGAAGTCGATGCGGCAGACGTGGGAGTAGGTGCTATACTCTCCCAGTGGCCTGGTGAACCCAAAGCTCTCCATCCGTGTGCGTACTACTCCAGGAAACTAAGTCCCGCAGAGCAAAATTACGGAATTGGGGACTGCGAACTACTCACCATAAAACTGGCCCTTGAGGAGTGGCGGCACTGGCTCGAAGGAGCCCAGTTCCCCTTTACCGTCATCAATGATCACAAAAACCTTTTTGATCTTTTGCACGATTAAATTTTAACATCACCTACCAGCCGGGACATAAGAACTGCAAAGCTGATGCCCTGTTCTGTATGTACTCACCTGACCCCGTCCAAGACACTCCCGAACCAGTTCTGTCTCCCTCAATCTTCCTAGCACCTATCTTATGGCGGGTGGATGATGAGATCCGTGCCGCTACCCTCGAGGAACTAGCATCTCCTGAACTTCCCCAAGGCCTGACCTACGTGCCCTCCAGTCATCGACTCTCGCTCCTCAATAGTACGCACACATCCCTCGTCTCAGGACATCCAGGCAGCAGGTGAACCCTCTCACTCCTACAGGAGAAATATTGGTGGCCGGGCATGGCCCGAGATGTTTCCCAGTATGTTCGGGGGTGTTCGGTCTGTGCCATTACCACCACTCCACACCGACTCACTGAAGGCAAATTACAGTCCTTACCCATTCCCTGCCGACCCTGGACACACCTAGGTGTAGACTTCGCCACAGACCCACCTCCATCTCGAGGCTTCACCACCATACTGGTGGTAGTGGATCGCTTTTCTAAAGCCTGTTAATTGACCTTGTGTATTACTCCGCCTATGTACAGCGACAAGCAGAGGACACTCTACGGTTTGACAAATATTGCTGCTGTTGGGCAACAATGTACTTTTGAGGCTTTTTTAGTCAAGAATGTAGTTTTTTAGATTGCAACTATGCAGTTTATTTATAAGGAAAGTGCCTATTTTAAAATATTTATCATTTCTGAGTCACAAAAGACGGTTGACGATGTTCATCCACAAGATGGCGACATAGAACGCACAATAAGCCCTAAGAGGAAAAACAGCTCAATTTTGCCGTTCAGCCGTATAATCTTAAAATGTGAGCAAAATCACCTGTTTTGTCATCACAAATAGACCCTTTCACGTGATGTCACGTGATGTCTGGTTTCACTCCACGCAGTCTATTGTTACTTCCGCCTACAAAACTCCCCATAGAGAACTCACCCAGTCAGCTGTATATTTACTACAGATATAGTTAAATTATGACCACGGCTGTTTTTTGTTGTCAGCATTCAAGGTAAGATGTCTGACATTTAAAAAAAATTTACATGCCATTTTTTTCTATATAGGTATTTTATTAATGAACATAAAACATTTGTCTATTTAATATTCACATTAAATTAAATATAACAACAATGCATGTGACTCTTAATAATCAAACAAAATCTTTACAAAAAATTACAATTGCAAAAATAACACTAAAAAGACAGCATTTTAATTTAGTATTATTAGATTATGAAATTATTTGTAACATTATTAATTAAAAGGTAGTACTAATATCAAATTAAATCCACTCAGCGGTAGGACACTGCCTTAATTCATTCAAATGGAGAAACTGAACAAAACATTAATGGATCAATAAATAATAAATGATGAAACTAATTGCATTTATAGACATTTATAGACATACTCACCAGGTAATATGAGAAAATTTTATATTTTATATATATAATATAATTTACATATAACAGATAATATAAATTTATATTTATAGCAGCATCAAAATAAAAATAAATCCATTATTGAGGAAATAAACATAATAAGTGAAAAGGTTGCAAACATATACTTTCCTTGATAAACAACAGCTTATTCCTGTTTACATGGATATCAGTAATCGAATTATTTGCCTTAATCTGAATAAGACAATAATATGATTAAGGTGTTTACATAAGTTGCTTTTTGAATGTTCCTTTCATGATTCCGTTTTACATGTTATAGCACATAATTCAACTAACATCGTTGCATCACTGCCACACTATTCACATTTCCTCTGGAATTTCATGTAATTCCGAGTGTTTTTTGATTCTTAATTTGTGGACTTTAACTGAAGTTTGGCACTTTCACTTTCATTCAGGATCATTTCATGCATGCCCCCCGTGACAAACAAGATATTGGATGCTAGAAACTGCTGGAACTGTTTTAATGGAATTTGATACCACACAGTGAATGCGTGAAAAAAACATTTCTCGGTGGATGCAGAGACTCAGTGGGTGCAGAGAACAGCGTCAAAAATAGCCATGTGTGTATAGACTATCCTGTCCCAGAATGAGGAAAAAATCCTACACCACGATAATAGTTTGATTAAAGTGTTTACATGGGTACGTTCAGAGAGCAGCATTTACAGCAGATCTTTCAGTCCATAATATTGTAGTGATATTAACGTACTGTAAACTTAGTAACTAAATCATTTTGACTAAGGTATGTCTTTAAAAACACATTTATAAACACATCACTGATGACCCATGTCTTCGAAGAAGTCTTCTTCTTCCACTTGTTTTAATTACGGTTGGCAACACAATGTCTTCGAAGCTGTAACATGCATATTAATGAAGTTGCACCTCATTCACAATAGAGTGCGCTGATTGGTTCGAACCAAGTCTTTCTCATGAATTAATGCTGAAAACTCAAAGACGTCCCTTTATTATTCTGGGGTCGCCACAGCGAAATGAACCGCCAACTTATCCAGAATATGTTTTATGCAGCGGATGCCCTTCCAGCTGCAACCCCTCACTGGGAAACATCCATTCACACTACGGACAATTTAGCTTACCCAATTCAACTGTAGCGCATGTCTTTGGAATTGTGGGGGAAACCGGAGCACCCAGAGGAAACCGCGAACATGGGGAGAACATGCAAACTCCACACAGAAATGCCAACTGACCCAGCCGGGGCTTGAACCAGCGACCTTCTTGCTGTGAGGCGATTGTGCTGCCCACTGCGC
>CAIGQW010002655.1:0-16340 GCA_903798125.1 Danio choprae | reverse complement strand
GTGTGTGTGTGTGTGTGTGTGTGTGTGTGTGTGTGTGTGTGTGTGTGTCTCTCAATGAAAAAACAATCTGCATTTTTATGTTTTTACAATACTTAATTCTGTATGATTTATAAGCATATTTACCCATGAGGACCTCAATTTTGGGCCACAAGTCCCCATGAGTCTGTGTGTATTCAGTTTTAAGTCCCCACTGAGATATAAGATGCTCCAAACAGAAACATAGAAGTGTTTCTAACAAAGTGCCTGGTGCATAAGAAAGGAAGGAGTGTATCCTACAGGTGGTTTGTCAAGCCCACTCACCTGTATGGAGTACACTAGAACTACACAATATATACCCAGGGTGTGTGCAAATGTGCAGAAATGACCAAGTGTGTCCAGTGGGTGTGCAAAGTGAATGTATGTGCAAAAAAGTGTTTGAGTCCTGTGTGTAGCCCTGGTTGAGAGACCAGCTGGGAGAAGCTGATCAGGTCTGAACTCTTTTGTTTGTGTTTTGGTGTGTAGGGCGATCTGAAGAGTTACGTCTCTCAGCATGAGTGGCTGTACAGGAACGGAGAACTGCTGCAGCTCCAGAAGATGGCCTGCGAGATCGCCGCCGGGGTCACACACATGCACAAACACAACTTCCTGCACAGGTAAAACGTGCGCTTTAGGACACCTCCGAAGATAGTTTACACTCCACTTTAGTGCTGTGATATGACAAAAATCTCATATCACGATACAAGTCATCTCATTTCCTGATATGTGTCATGATATAGTAGCGTCTCTGTAAATTCAGTCAATTAATAGTTATATAAAAATATTGAGCACATGCAAACACTTGCTTTTCTACATTGTTTAAGTATATATTCATATGTGATCATATTTCTCCCTCAGTGTTTTTATTATAAATGTAGAAATAGAAAATATTATTAATATTCAGTTAGAATTTAATTATTTAATATTGATTTAAATATTTCATATATATTTTTTTACCTTAAAAATGTTTAATTTAATTATTTAATATTGATTTAATTATTATTTTTATTTAAAAAAATGTGAATTTAGTTATTTAATACTTATTGAATTATATAATTAATTTTTAAACCTTTAATATTTATTTAATTAATTACATTTTAAGCTTAAACTATTAATTTAATTATTTATTGATTTAATTATTTAATTGATTTTTAACCTTAAAAATGTTGAATTGAATTATTTAATATTTATTTAATTATTACATTTATTTTTAAGCTTAAAGTGAATTTAATTATTTAATATTTATTTAATTATTTAATAATGTTTTTACCTTAAAAATTCAAATTTAATTGTTTAATATTTATTAAATAGATTTTTTACCTTAAAAATTCAAATTTAATTGTTTATTATTTATTTAATAGATTTTTTTACTTTAAAAAATCATATTTAATGGTTTAATATTTATTTAATTATTTTTTTACCTTAAAAATTCAAATTTAATTGTTTAATATTTAATTTATTTCTTTAAGCTTAAAAATTTAGAATTTAATTATTTAATATTTATTTAATTATTTAATTTATTTTTAACCTTAACATTTCCAATTAAATGTTTAATGTTTATTTAGAATAATATACTTTAATTATTTAGTATTAATATTGAATAACTCATTCATATGTGATCATATTTCTCACTTTATTTATAACTTCAGGGCAAATGCTGGATTAAAAACGTAGAAATGTAAAATAAATATGAGCTTTTTAAAATCTGATGATTGCAGGTCCAACATAACAACAACAAATGTATTTTTATTTTATTTTTATTTTATTTTATTACTTTTAATGCTTCTGTCTGCATCCCCGTAATGGTGTGTAATATTACGCTCGTGTAAATGATTAAAACGTATTAGTGTAATCAATATATTTTGCAACGCCACAAAATAAACAATAGAGCATAATATAAAACGTAATTTTGTCCACACAATATATATATATATATATATATATATCCTCATATTGCACAACCCTAACGCCACTTCAGATTGCTTAAATGCAATGCAAACATGACGTAAAGCTTGTTCAGCCTGTAATGCACCAATGGTGTGTGTGTAAATTGCAGCAGCATGTGTGTGTTTTTGCTCAGCCGTTCCTCCTCTCCGCCGCCTGCCCTCTTTTCTTTTTTCCCAAAAAAGGCGTCAGGCGCTGTGAAAGGCAGCGTCTGCAGTTTGATTCTTCAGTTATCTATGGTGTCTTGCCATCCCGAGCGCGTCTGCACCCTCCCAGAATGCAGAGCGGTGTCCGGTTGCATTATTATGGGCTGTTGGCTGTACATATATGATGATTCTGCGGTTCGAGCGTAAGAGGATCTCCGGGGCGGGACCCTCCAAAACCAGCTCCAAACCAGGCGCTGGAGATTTCGGCCCGTTGTTGTGGCCGTCATCAAAATACTTGCCGCCCCCTTTACTATAACTAATAAAGTTATAAATAAATTAATATATATGCGGTCTAGCATGAAATTATTCACACCTCTGGCAAATTCTGTCTTGAAGTTACTTAAATAATATTTGTACTTAAAATGTTGCCCCTTGTACACCGTAGTATTATCCGCTCGAAGAAAAAATGTGTGGCCTTCATGAAAATACTTGCATGCATTTGGGTTCAGAGTTGATTTATGGAAATCCGCTGCTCGACACTCCCAAACAGTTGTTTGAAATGGCGTGAGGCCCAGTGCATCTTGGGGAATGGAGCTATTTCAGGAACTTTGCATGTCTTCATGCTACTTTATATACATGTATATACAGTTATAGATGTGTATAAGTATATGTATATTGAAGTAACTAAATTTAAGACAGAATTTGCCAGGGATTTGTATAATTTTAGGCTTGATTATATATTTATGACATATGACTATAAATATAAATATGACTATAAATATAAATATGACTATAAATATAAATATGACTATAAATATAACATATTTTATACATATATATATATATATATATATATATATATATGTATTTATGTATATATATATTTATGTATGTGTGTGTGTGTGTGTGTGTATATATATATATACACACACACGCTCACACACACCTACACACACGCACACACAGTGCTCAGCATAAATCAATACACCCCCATGATTTCTTTTCCATTTCTCAGTGAATATATTTTATTAACAGTTCATTCATTCATTATTTTTCCTTCAGCTTAGTCCCTTATTTATCAGGGGTCACCACAGCGGAATGAACCGCCATCTATTCCAGTATATGTTTTACACAGCGGATGCCCTTCCGGCCGCAACCCAGTACTGGGACACAAACACTCATACACTACAGCCAGTTCATCCAATTCACCTAAAACAAGTTCACCAATTCACCTTCCATGTGTTTGGAAACCCACGCCAACATGGGGAGAACATGCAAACTCCACACAGAAACTGACCCCGCCGGGACTCGAACCAGCGACCTTCTTGCTGTGAGGCCACAGTGCTAACCACTGAGCTACCGTGTCACCCCGTCATCGTAAATACATCATGAATATTTATAACAGCTCCACTAATATTTTTGTGACCTCAACTACAGTGACACAAACTGAACTAGTCATTAAAATGTCATTAAATATTAATGACTCTGTTAAAAATATTGATTTGATAGTGTAATTACACTTTAAATGACAAATACAGTGAAAACATGATCAGATATATTCATGACACTATTATAAGGCCTCCTGATGATCATATTTATGACAGGTTTTCTTGCTTGTGATGTATGTTTACGTCAAGCTGTCATAACTAACAATGTCATCTTTGTATTTAAAATCTCATAACTGAGCGAATGACACTTAATAACTGCTGTCATAAGCATGCATAAAATCTCTATCATCTATCATGATTATAAAAGTCTTATGAACACCCCCTTCAGGTAAAGTGATACCGAATATTCAATAAAAAGACCCCAAAAAGAAACGCACCTGCGCTGGGAAAGCACCCGAGGCCTGCGCAGGAAGGGATTTTCAGAAACGGTTATTTTCATCTTAGCATCATAGGAACACCAGTGAAATCCTTTTCTGTTTGGTTTTTTTAATGAATTTGTTACCCCTAAAGGGTCAATACTTTCAGTACAATGACCCAAATCCTGCTGGTTACTCAGGCAAGCGCACAGACACACAGCAAACACCAGGTGGTGCTATAATGATGACTTGAATTCCTCACTAAAAACTGTATTTCCTCTCTGAAATCTCATAAATATCTATACTATGTCATAGTGATATAAGGTAAAACATTGGTATTGTGTTGTGTATTCAGATTGTTGTATGGGTGATTTATTTTCAAGCATGAACATTTACACACGTTAATCTGTTGCTTTGTTTTACCACATTGAAAATTCTGTCTATTTAAAGGCCTTATGCATGTTAATTGTACTGCAAAACTCCATTTGTTAACAACATAACAACATTTAAATCATTAAAGTCAATGTAATGACATCTACGAACTCATTTATTAACCTTAGCTGATGTTAATATAATAATTAATGCCGAATAATTCATTAAGACGTTATTATATATGAATTACGACACAAAAGTCGTAGTTATTTCATTAAATGGAGTTAATAACTAATAAATTGTAATTGTATTTTTTTATATTAACTTCAACATGTAACAACATTTTGTAGTTTAGTTTATGATGATAACCCCAATCTGCAAATTAGTATTTTCCATGTATGGCCAGAAGCAGAGCTGGACTTCTCTGTGACCCGCACACTGTACTGTATTTGTCCCTTTAGCCAAGGCCAGAGTGTAGTGTCTAAAATATCAGTCCATTTATCTTGCAGAGGTTTCAGTGTGCATGACAGTAGGCCTACGCTGTGTGCACGCACCGCTAGCTCAGCATTTTTCAAGGAGAGGGTGTAAAACAGACACTACTCAGATGCTAAAATCAGAGCTGGCATATTTAAGACTCAAACAGAGGCACCATATATTCCCTGTCCCACTTACTGCCTCAGTTGGCAACCTATCACTCTCCCTCATGAAGGAAATGCGGAAGTAACTGAAACTGCAATCCATCAACTGCCCACTGGGTGGCTGGCTCCAAAAGTGAGCAAATCCTCATTGACTGCAATGTTAAAATGCCCAACTTTACAGCAGAATAAAAGGTGTTTATTGACTGGTACAAAAAAGATTTTGGTGTCTATAGATAATATTTCCCTTCATGACAACTATGAGGGGGGAGTTTTGTTGATAACTCATCTGCTTAATTTATATTAAGCCTTAATATTTTGCATAATTACTGGCGTGGCCACTTGAGTGACAGGTCACCTCAGCTGATTCCACATGCTGAACTCGGCATATATATATATAGTATTTATATATATATATATATATATAAGTATTTATACTTTATTTTTATGTGGCTCAGCATTTTTCAAGGAGAGGGTGTTAAACAGACACTACTTAGATGCTAAAATCAAAGCTGGCATATTTAAGACTGTTTGAGGCACCATATATTGCCCGTCCTACTTGCAGCCTCAGTTGGCAACCTATAGCTCTCCCTCGTGAAGCAAATGCAAAAGTAACTGAAACGGCAATTCTTCAACTGGCCACTGGGGGGCTGGTACAAAAGTGAGCAAATCCTCATTGACTGCCATGTTAAAACGCCCAACTTTACAGCAGAATTAAAGGTGTTTACTGACTGGTACAAAAAAGATTTTGGTGTCTATAGATACTATTTCCCTTCATGACAACTGTGAGGGGGGAGTTTTGTTGATAACTCATCTGCTTAATTTATATTAAACCTTAATATTCTGCATAATTAATGACGTGGCCACTTGAGTGACAAGTCTCTGCTGCTCGCCGTCAGGTCACCTCAGCTGATTCCACATGCTGAACTCGGCATATATATATTGTATTTGTGCTTTAGTTTTATGTGGCTTTACACTGTCTATTGTTTTCTTTTGGGATAATTTCTTACAATTTTCATATAATATGGCGTGCTGTGCACTTAATTGTGTCTATTTTTTCAGTAAGCCATATTCGTATATAATTTTAACTATAATGTATTTCTTAATTTGAATTATTCATTTATTATTTATAATTTTCTTTAGACCTGTAATGCTCTTGTCGTTGTAAAATGCATGCGTTGTAAAACGTTGTCAGACAGTGTTATGCCTGGATGTCATTAATAGCCCAGGATTTACTAACACAGACTAAAGACCATTATGAGGGATGTAAACAATGACAATAGTCCTAACGTATTTCCTGTTTTGCATTTTTAATTTTCATAGCCTCTGAGACTCCAAAAAGTTCCACATATTGATTATTATTATTATTATAGCTGTTATAATGGTAAGTTATGATGCAATTGCCATTTGTTACACTCAAAGTTTGACAGCAAGCAGGAAATGATCATGGGCCAATGACACTACTACACTGAAATGGTCTAAAATGGAAATATTTTGAAGAAATAGCGTTTCCTCCTGTAGAAAACATCATAAGAACAAAGCTTAGTGGCTCAGTGCATTGCAGCTGTTTTTAAAAGAGCAAACTCAGTAAACACATTAATATAATATACAACCAAGCACATGATCAGAACACGAGCTATATTAATATATAATTAAGTCACAATATAAAGCTTTTCACCCAAAGAAAATCATTATAAGCAGAATGCAGCCAGGCGTCTCTAGCTCCACCCATGCCTCGCCTTTTTGCCCATTTTTGGTGTTCTTGGAGAAATGCGTCGTCCGCATGGTGATGCTCTGACAAGATGGCGACGGTTGGCTCCGTCTACTTGAAGCTTTGTTTTTGTTTTTAATGCTCAAATAACAATGCAGAACAATACAAATACTAAGAAAAATGGCCAGAGTTGTACAGGAAACAAAATATAAATAAAACAAAAAATATATACAGTTGAAATCAGAATTATAAAACCCCCTTGAATTTTTTTCTTTTCCAAATATTTCCTAAATGATGTTGAACAGATTCAGGAATTTCTCCCAGTATTTCCTATAATATTTGTTCTTCTGGAGAAAGTCTTATTTGTTTTATTTAGGCTAGAATAAAAGCAGTACTTCATTGTTTTAAAAACATTTTAAGGTCAATATTATTCGCCCCCTTCAGCAATATTTATATTTTTAGATGGTCTACAGAACAATCCATCGTTATACAATAACTTGCCTAATTACCCTATCCTGCCTAGTTAACCTAATTACCCTAGTGAAGCCTTTAAATGTCACTTTAAGCTGAATACTAGTATCCTGAAGAATATCTAGTCTAATATTATGTGCTGTTATCATGGCGAAGATAAAAGAAATCAGTTCTTAGAAATGAGTTATTAAAACTATTATGATTAGAAGTGTGTTGAAAAACTCTTCTCTCCGTTAAACAGAAATTGGGGTAAAAATAAACAGGGGGCCGAATAATTCAGGGGGTTTAATAATTCTGACTTCAGCTGTATATAAAGTATGCATACTAAAAAATGTTCATATAATGTTCTGATTCTTTACGTATAGCAGGATAAAAGGGTTTCTGGTTAGTCAATTTGCATCAATGAATATGAAACTTTGTGAATATTATCAAAAGATTAATAACATAAGCTTCCTTCTCAATGTTCGTGTTACAGGTTAGTGTTGATCTATGTCCTGTTTAAACTTAGAAGGAAACTTATGTTGATTTTTAAATGAGACCCGTTTTTATTTGTTTCTAATAGAAAAAAATATACACACACACACACACACACACACACACACACACACACACACACACACACACACACACACACACACACACATATATATATATATATATGCTTCATATATCTTGCATCCATATATTTTTACAGTCTATAGTCTGGGAACAGCTCCGACATCCCTGTTTCTGGAGGAAAGCTGGATTCAGGAGCTCAGTTGTGTTTGTTTTGGGTTTTTTAATCTATTTTTGTAAAGGCATACCAGTTATATCTTTCTCTCTTTTTTCCTCACAGTGATTTGGCTTTGAGGAACTGCTTTCTCACCACAGACCTGACTGTAAAAGTAGGAGACTATGGCATTGGCCCTACAAACTTTAAGGTAACCTACTCCCCCCTTCCAAAAAAAGCATTATTACACTTTTTTTATTTGCTTTGTTAATACAAGTAAAGCATTATCTTGCTTATTTTAGGAGGATTATATCACCACAGAGGACGACCAGTGTGTGGCGCTGCGCTGGCTTTCCCCTGAGCTGATTGGAGAGCTGCATGGGGGTCTGATCACTTCAGAACAGACCAAACCCAGCAATGTTTGGTAGGTAAACTCTACTGTTGTCATGCATTTACCATACCAGGATTTCTTCATTCCATGATTGCTCAATTTAACCCAAAATCAAGGTAAGCAGCAGAAGTAATGTTGCGGTGTCTCTTAGCAGTTGGCAGGTCTGATCCCTCTGAAAGTGAGCTATCTGCACTTTGCTTTCAGGGTCATAAATTTAAAGGTCTTTGACTCTTATAGCCTATGTGAAGCACTCCGATGATGGCTTGTATGTCAGAGTTTATTAGGAGCTCTTATTACAGATGTACCCCGCTTATGTTTATATGGGGAATGTGCAAATTGGATTTGTAGTGTCTTTACCTTATCAAATGTCAAAAATAAGAAGCAGCTTGTGTTGTAATAGGTTTATTGGCAATATGCTGCAGATGTGGTATATAGGAGGTCATATTGTGGTACCCGTCATTTTACAGTAGTTTATTTTCCATCAACTTTTGCGCACTGTTGAGTAAGTTCCTAAACACTGATTGGCTGATTGGCCAACAGATATGATTGTGATTGGCTACAATGATCATCGCTTGATGCATTTGCATGGATACATGTACACTAGCTATGTTTCCTTCCAAAGATGTGATTTGATTCATGAGATCATCATCAATGAGATAAACTTGATAAACTTGCACAAATATGAGTCAGAGAAGTGTAGTTTGATGAGTTGGGATTTGCCACTGTGGTGTTTTTTCATCTCTAATAAATGAGCTGCGCCCCAGAAGATGAAACACAATGAATGTGGTGGCTTTTGGAGGCGTGAGACGGGAGCGCAGACAGATGCTCAAGACAGTTCTGGAGGGAATAATAATAGAAGAATAATACTGAAGCACTGTGATGACGGCTTTACAATCAGCAAAAAAAACATTTCAGATGCTTTACAATGTGCTGGAAACACCGGATTGTCCTTTTTTTGCAACATGTAGGCACATCTTGACATTTCTATTTAGCTTTTTTTGTAATGTAATATTCCAAAATGTGCATAAACATAGGTGGACGGAAATGTATAGCTGCTGTAGCATTTGAAATCCGCGTCTATCAGAGGATCCGTCTATCAGCAGTTCCATGAGCATGATAGATGTGTTCGTGTCGGTGTACGAGCTTGGTGAAAAGCATCAATTTATCATTTAATTACAGTTACGTGTAATGTACTTTCCTTAATAATTGTACATAAATTCACCAGTTCTGTATAAATAAGTTCAGTAAGCACAGTAAATGTATTTTTGTTATGCAATTTCAGCTGCACATGCTTAGGAAAAAGTTGAGAAATTAGTTAATGATATAGTCTAAATTCTGAGAAGCAGAGTACTTTTATGTATTTTTTGTTATTCAGGTATTTTGCAGCGTAACTAAGTTTTTCAATTAAAGAATGTTAGATTTGTCCAACTATTGAACATGCTTAAGGAACAATAAAGTCTTAATAACTTGAGTCAATATATGGTGTCATTCATTCAGTTGTTTGACTCAAATTTAAGAATTAAGGATTTGCAGTCATTTCTATTGTTTTTCTCAGTAAGTAATTAAATTATAAGTTAAATTTCAGACAAATTAATTTAAACACAAATTTATTGATGTGATTAGTAATTAATTACTTTGTTGAAGTAACTTACCCAACACTGATCATGTTATAACAACAGGATTTTTGTGTTTTCAGGGCTTTGGGTGTAACATTATGGGAGTTGTTTGAATGTGCAAAGCAGCCGTATCATCACCTGTCGGACAGAGAAGTGCTCCATCATGTGCTCAAAGATCAACAAGTCCGACTTCTCAAGCCACAACTGGACTTGCCATACTCAGAAAGATGGTGAGTCCTTCACAGATGCTTGTTTTCATAAGCAAGCTCAGTTTCTAGTGACTCTGTACTGGGTCCAGAGTGACATCTTCAATGTTTTTCTTTTAAATTTGTAAATGTGGGCTGGTACTCCCTATATATGGTACCATTTGAAACATAAGAATATTTATTTTCTGCTGTTAGCCATCACTTTGACATGTTTGTGTTACTGTAAGAAACTTATTTACGCTTATATTTGCATACCTTCTGCCGCTAGAGCTTACACTTGCAAAAAGAGGTTTTAGAACAAAGACAAAATAGCACATAGTATTTAGGTGGTTCAAACATCATAGGCAGAAAACATATACAATATTATTGATCACTTTCAGCCATTTTTTATGTAATTACAAAGGGTTTTCTGTTAAATGGCATTAAGATTTTGCATTTATACCACTCAATGGAGGTATGGGGTGGACTTCAAAATTGGGTAGTCCACAATTACACAAAAAAGTTGGAATAGAAGAACTCCCAAAATTCCCTCAAATAGTGATACCAAAATTTTGCAGTTACAACTCTGCATGTGGGAATGGGAAGCTTTTCGATTTGGGTTGGAAAAATCCAGACAGAAATCCCCCTAATAGTGATACCAAAATTTTGAAGTTACACCCCTGTACGTGGGAATGACAAGCTGTTCAATTTGGGTTGGAAAATCTGACGGAAATCCCCCAAATAGTGATACCAAAATTTTGAAGTTACAACTCTGTATGTGGGAATGACAAGCTGTTCAATTTGGGTTGGAAAATCTGCCGGAAATCCCCCAAATAGTGATACCAAAATTTTGCAGTTACAACTCTGTGTGTGGGAATGGCAAGCTTTTCGATTTGGGTTGGGTTTAGGACTTCAAACTTAATTTTTGCTTTGGTCTACAGGTATGAAGTTCTACAGTTTTGTTGGCTTCCTTCGGACAAGCGGGCCACTGCTGAAGAGGTCCATCGCCTGCTCACGTACCTTCGTATGCAGGGTCAGAAAGATGTGGAGGATGACTTTGAGCAGCGCTGGAGCTCTCTCAAACCCAATCCCAGCACTAGACAGGCCACCGTCAGCCACTCCTCCTTCCCTATCCTGGAGCAGTTCGATGATGGCCGAGAGCCGGACGAGGTGCTCACAGTCACCGAAACAAGTCGTGGGTTAAGTTTTGAATATGTCTGGGAAGCAGCCAAGCATGACCACTACGACAGCCACAATCGGTCTGCCATGGACACTACTCTGAATTACCACAGTATGTTCTTTCCAGTGCCACGACAAGACATTCAGGCTCATTTCCCTGACACCACAGTGCAAGCCGCTGATGGTGGCAGAGTCCCGGAAACCCTGCCAGTGTTTGATGCCCATAAAGCATCCTCTGGAAATGACTACTTTATTAAGTTGGAGGAGCTCGATGAGAGCGAGATTGGGATGGGGGACAGTCAAGGAGCTGAGGGTACTAATACTTCAGAGCAGAATCAGTATGTAGTCCTACAGGACGTCCGATTGGATGAGTCCAGTACAGATGCTGATTTCTTCCATCAGAGCATTGACTCAAAAGACTCATTTCTTCAGGACAGCCACATATGGTCCTCAAGTGAACACGACAGTCCTTACCATACTAACATTTTCAGTGAGGCCGATGCAAAGCTGGAAGATTCTCATTCATTTGAAGGAGGTTTTATGGAGCTCCCCGAGATGATGAATTTACCAAAGAGGGACTCTGACTCTGAGGCAAGTTTTCAGACATCTTTTTTAGGGGTTGGACCGGAAGCCATTCATCTGGAGCTCTCCGATCAGGGGAGTTCAGATGTAATGAAGCTTCTTAACACTGAGAAGCTGGCTGAAAACTTTATCTTTCTTAAAGATAACAGCCTAATGAAGGACAAGTCTGCGGTCTCACCGCCCGATTCAAATAATATCCAGGAGACCATGAGGTCCATCATAGACACTGATGTCTCAGATAGTGTAAACCTTACAGGTGAGTCTGTGAAATCTGCACAGCTCAAGGATGAATTCTTAGACTTAGTCAGCCCAATTTTAGATGATTTTCTCTCACCTTTGGAAGGACATGAAACAATGGTGCCTTTTAATATATTAGTAACAGGGGAAACCTGTAGCAACCACCTGCCAGACACAACTGGCTCTTTGCGTTCCCCCAAATCTGGGAATTGCTCCTCATCTGAGTCTACCTCTGAGAGTGTTGAAGTCATTGTTGACAGTCCCTCAGACAGTCATCAGTCTATTCAAAGTGCCACAACAGATACACTACAAATGTGCATAGATGCCAAACCCCCTAGCCTTGAAGAATGCTACAGAGCCTCAAAGGACAACGGGCAGCATATAGGAATAAGTGACGCAGCTGAGCTAAGCTTTACTACTTCACCTGCTGGAGAGTATACAGAAGGGGGCCTCACTGAAGGTCTGACAAGTAGCGACTCAATGAGTGATATAATAGAGACAGCCAAGGATATCCCACCATCAGAAGCCATCGATCAAGATACTTTATTGGACAACCACGCTACTCAGGATATGTCCTCGCTGTTGGTTTTGGACTCCTGTCTTGATCAAATAAGTCAAGACAGCCTTCTTGATGATAGCACCTCATCAACTCTTCCAACCATTGAGAATTCGGCAGAAACGCCAGATTCGTTAGATTCTTTGGATGTGGCGCATGGACAGTCATTGGAGATTTCTGTTAACAAGCTTCAGCCCCCATACAAAGCTGCGGACAGCGGGTATGAAACCGAAAACTTGGAGTCACCCGAGTGGAACTCTCAAACAGGATTAAAAGATGAAGACAATGAGATGAGTACTGCCGTGGAACCCACGGCCCTAGTCCCACCAGAAATTGTTGTGTCTGACATGGACAGTGTGCCTGATGTTCAGGTAAATGGTGGTGGAGTCGACCACCAACAGGAACCTGTTGAATTTCCTTTAGGAGGAAACTACAGAGACTCCGCTTACTTTTCAGACAATGAGGAGCTGGATAAGAAAAGTGATGATGTCAGTGGAAACGGCTCTTCATTTTGGCTCCAGAGTAATCAAGAAACTAATGAAAGGCAAGTAACTGAAGCTGTCGAGGTTCATTCAAGGTCCGAGACTTCCTCTGAATCTGCAGGTCCTACTGTAGAATCAACTGTAACGGCCACAAAGACTCCTCTTCCAGAGTTGGTTCTCACTACTGAGGAAGATTGGAGCAAGGAAAAACCATTGACTGTTGATGACTCTAACCAGAATCATCCCTGTGATGTCCCAGAACACACAGAAACACCCACTACCTCATTACCACCTTCAACAGAAGTCATGCTTCATGCAAAACTAACAAGAACGTACGCTGGGGAGGGAACAAAGAAGAAGGAGCCAGATATGGAAGGGAGGTATTTGGGAAAGTTGGATGGATCCTACGGCACGGAGGACGGGATGGATGCGGATGAAGAAGATGAAAACAGTGATGATTCGGATGAGGATATGCGTGCCTACCGATTGCACAGCTCCAGCTCTGAGTGCAGTGAGGATGATGTTGTGCACCCGGTACCTATTATTATCTCGGACAACAGCAGTTCCCTCAACCTTAAAAGCCTGCTGAAACCCAAAACCCTTCAGACTGCTAAAGCCACATCAGAAGAGGGCAGAGGTGGGGATAACAGACGCGGAGTGTCATTCTTTGATGATGTCACCGTCTACCTGTTTGACCAGGTCTGCTTGCTTTTCTACAGATTTTTTAAAGATTACCTTATTATTTAAAGGTAGGCCTTTTCTACACCTGATTGATTCCCTGTTTTTTTTTTTCAACCAAACAGGAAACCCCAACAAAGGAACTCGGCGAGCACACTCTTGACCCCAGTAGTCAACTGTCAGATTTCAGCAGTCCAGTGGCCTCATCCAGCTACCTTAATAGGTTTACCAACTCAGAAAGCTCCACTGATGAAGAAGGTAATGATTTGAACATGTTTTTTCTTTATCTTATAGAATATAGAGTAATTATGTGTATGGTGGCCCAGTAGCAACTCTTTCACGAACCAGTACTGGAGGTTGGGGACTCCTGCTTTTAGGTTTAGGAAAGGTGTAGACATTAATAAAACACAATAGGGTTACTGTAAAGTGTAGGTTTAGGGTTGGGGTAGGTGTAGAAATTAATAAAACACAATAGGCTACTATAAGGTTTAGGGTTCAGGTAGGTGTAATGTTAATAAAACACTATAGGTTATTGTACAATTTAGGTTTAGGTAGGTGTAGCATTAATAAACACAATAGTTTACTGTAAAATGTGAGTTTGGGCTGGTGTACTATTGATAAAACACAATAGGTTACTGTAATGTTTAGGGTTGGGTTAGGTTTAGCATTAATAGAACCCAATAGGTTGGACTCTGTGTCATCTACAAGACATTAAATAAATCAATAAAAAACCCCAAAAGGTTTTACAACCCACATGAAGTTCAAATCCTGCCAATTTGGAGCTGGATCCGACCTCCGTTTATACCCAACTCCTCCAGTTTGTCACCCCTGACTTGTTGGTTTAGGTTTAGAGTAGGTGTAGATATTAATAAAACACCTGTTACTGTAAGGTTTAGGGTTTGGGTAAGTGTAATGTTAATAAAACACAATAGGTGGGACTCTGTCATGTACAAGACATTAAATCAATCAATCTAAAGCCCCAGGAGGATTTACAACCCACTTGGAGTTCAAATCCCTGACTCCAACCTTCGTTTATACCCTACTCCTCCAGTTTGGCACCCCTGACTTTTAGGTTTGGGGTAGGTGTAGATATTAATAAAACACTTTAGGTTACTGTAAGGTTTAGATTTGGGTAGGCGTAACATTAATAAAACACAATAGGTTGGACTCTGTGTTATGTACAAGTCATTAAATCAATCAATCAATTCAAAACCCCAGGAGGATTTACAACACACTTGGACCACAAATCCCTAACTCCGACCTCCGTTTATACCCTACTCCTCCAGTTTGGCACCCCTGATCAGGAATCAACGAGTCTTAAGTTTGAATACCAAGGTTTTAAGCTTTCTTTCTGTTTCTACAGGTGGTGCATTTGAGTGGGATGACGACTTCCCATCTCCAGAGCCTAATTTCCTGTCAAAAGCCACCGGTGATCATTCTGCCAGCAGGTCCAGCGGGACTTCGGTTGCTTCCAAGTATTTCTCTCCTCCTCCTGCAAACCGCAGCCTTGATCAGAGCTGGACCAGTCCCTCCAGCTACTCTCGCTTCTCCATCTCTCCCGCCAGCATCGCCAGCTTCTCCCTCACACACCTCACAGACTCGGACATGGAGCAAGGGGGTAAGATGAGCCAGACGTCCTCAGAATCAACTTAAGGAATCGATTCAGAAAATGAATCGCAATGCATCAACGAATCAATTGGATCTAAACATAGTTTCTGGTTTTCTTTCTCAGGAAGCGGTGAAGACGGAGAGAAGGACTAACCAGAGAAATGCACAGATGTTTTGAAGGCTTCGATTGCTTCTCAGGCAGCATTTTTGGTATTTATTGGAGGATATGAAGGCGTCTGCTTCTGGATAGCCAATCAGATGCAGCTTTAATAATCTGCTTTTCCATTAACTATGATTTGCGATGTTTTTCCGTCAGTGCAATGCAGAGGAACCGTTGCTTTACGTATGCTTTCACGCGCTTCCCAAGTGTCCTGCCTCATCTGTTTCCCATGTGCATTTCTTCGTAGCGTCCACATTTTTACTTAAGGACGACAGTGAGTTTATTTCGACACTAAATGAGCCAACAGACTCAAACATTGAGGAAACAAATCTATATTTGCCTTTTTATTTCGAACACACTGGATTTGTTTGGTTTATTATTATTTTTTTTTATGTGAAATCTTAAGTGTGACGAGCTTATTTATATGACGGATTAGATGTCCAGTATGAGTATCACAGATATTTTTGTACAGTGTTTGGACGATTTATTCATTCATTCATGACAATGAACCACTTCACAGCCACAACTCGCGTAGCTCTAGCGATTATATAAATGTTTTGTAGAAAAATCAATGGGGATTTGGGCAGCTGAAGGGTTTGTTTCGGACATAAGATGCTTATAAGTCTTAACAAAGCGAGCAGATTTTGTCATTGCAGTCTCTTCATGAGGAATACTTCATTTTTCTTTCCTCCAACATGAAGACAACATGAACATTGTGTCTTCATCCAGGTTTGTGCACGTTTTATTTATCAGTGCACTGCAAACAATGCCTATTTTTGTCTCCTTTCTAGTCCAAATATCTAATAATCCAAAAATCAAGAAGCATTTTCTAGACGAGCACAAAATACAGTCCTGTTGT
>CAIGQW010002637.1:138454-156799 GCA_903798125.1 Danio choprae | reverse complement strand
AGAGAGAGAGAGAGAGAGACAGAGAGTATGGGAAGGCAATGCTAGATGTGGAAGACTTACACTGATTGCAATTGCTCGTTACTGATCTAATGATCTAAAGATTCTTAAATTAAGAAGCATTTTCTAGACTAGCAAAGATGTGCGTCTTGTTTTAAGAAATAATGTGTCAAAATTAAGTGAAAACAAGCTAAATAATGTTTGTTTTTTTCGTTTTGACAGATTATTTTGCTCCTTTTACTCAATTTTACCACTTTATTTCTTAAAACAAGACAATATTTTTTGTTTGTTTAGAAAATGCTTCTTGGTTTGAGAGTTTTTAGATATCTGGACGACACAAGACAAAATCTCGGACTAAGAAAAGCTTTTTTTTTTGCAGTGGTAAATTATTCAAGCGTTTAAGATCGGCCAGAAATCAATAGTCAGATTGGCTATTCATCTCCTCAATCGGTTCTTTAATATCAAGTCAATAAAGACGTCTGTGAACAATTAAAGAATATTATCGAATGACAATAGTGCAGGTGAATAATTTATTACTATAATCTACTAAACGTATGCATTAGCCATTCATAAACATGCAGGACATTAAACGCATGACTATTTAGGCTGTTAAAGGGATAGTTCACCTAAAAATGTACATTTACACTCACTCATGCGGTTCCAACCGCTTATGAGTTTCTGTATTCTGCTGAACGCAAAAGATATTATGAAGAAAGATGAAACCTGTAACTTCCATTGTAAGCCAATGGTTACAGGTTTCCAACTTTATTCACAATATCCTTAACTGTGTTTAATAGAAGCAAGAAACTCAAATGCTCGAGTAAATGACAGAATTTTCCATTTTTGGGTAAACTATCCCTTTAAAATAACACACTGTCTTATTGCAGTGCATAGTTGGATCTGTTTTGATAGTGCCAAATACTGGTTAAAAGGAAAAAGCTCAATTGGTAGATCTTTAGAGACACGATCCCCTCTCCCCTGCCCTCTCTGCTGTGTTTGACTCATGAAACTTTGACTGAAAGGGAGTTGGCTGTGCCAGATTTTGGTGGAGTGGGTGGAGAGAAGTGGATCTCCGGTCTCCTCGAGGCATGAGACCTGGATTACACTTTCCAAACCCACTTAAAAATGCGCCCACTCTCATTGAGAAAGGATATTGCACTGCAAAATGATTCAATTTTATATTATTTTTTCAGTAAGGCTGTTGAAATGGACAGGAGGTTGGCAGAGATGATGCAAGAGTTTCTTTTCCCCCATTCCCGGCTCTAGCACTTATGCGCAGGCTCCATTCAAAATACTAGTTTACCATTGTAACCAAAGCGTAGTTTTCACCAAATTTAATGTTTATTATATCTTTTAGCATTGCTTTATTGTCGCTCTATTTATGTTTGGGGTACAGCAGTAACAGTAAATACTGCAACCCGGATATTTTGGTGGAAACTATGGTTACCATGGTCTACTTTTATAAGGGTTACAAAGGTAAAACACCAGACAAACAGGGGCATTGTGGGCATGCACTCAAGCTCCGAGCACTTTCCAGATGAAAACAAACGAACTTATGAGTAGATGGAAAAACTAAACAAGGAAAATGACACAAATGTGGGACCTGACTGCAAGTTTATTTTTATATTACACTTTTAAAAACATGTATAAAATTGGTCCGGCTTCAGAAACAAGGCACGCAATGTCTTGGTTCACGATCTCAGGGTTTGTATCAAGCATTCCCTATATAAAAACATCCAAATTACTGAGGTTAAAACTCCGAGCGGCGAGACAACCATGCAAATAAACTTGTGTGATGCAGACTGGATGCTTTAATAGTAGGTCTCCCTCTCCACCCAACCTACGACAGAAATACAAGATTCAAATTAGCTCAGCAGGACGTTTGCATGGGCGCATATTCTGTTCTCACAAACTCAATTCATTCAAGTGGAGGAAAGAGAAGCTAGCATTTTAAGTCAAACGTTGGTTCTATCACAGTTATATGACTGAGTGAGCAATCCCAGAATGCAAAGCGATGTGAAACAATACAAAGATTAAGCCAAAAACTTAAAATTAAGAATATTATTACTTTATAACTGTATATTTATGGCTTTATATCATGTTGTCTCCATAGACTACTCGATTTATCAACAAGATCTTTGTTATTATTACGAGCATTGGTGCAACTGAATGTTCTCTTACCTCCTGGGCTGCGTCGGATGATAAGTTTTCTGATTTCATCATAAACAAAGATGAGGAGTGAGTAGGGGAAGGCGCAGAACCACCAATTTGGTCTGGAAAAAAATATGTATTGATTAATATTGGTTCATCCAGTTCTAGACAGATGCCTAAATTGATTACATTAGCAAACCACTAGACAAAAGCCACCTACAATGCTTTCACATAACGCATGTTGCAGAAACCCAAAGGGTGTATAATGATCGTTATATAGAGATATTCTCACATTTGTATATTGTGATATGTATAGCTGAAGTAAACCACTTCAAGAGTCAGCTTAGTGTATTTATAGGATCTTCGTGTATTGATTTATTCAGTGCATTTATAAGTCGTTTGTAACCTGTAAGATTTGTTCATTGATTATATTTTATTAGATTATATCAGGTATTTTTTTAGGAAACCTGAGACTATACTGTCCCACCGTTTAAAGTCCACTAAAGCTTAAAAGATCCAAACAATCCAAACCAAAGTCTTCTGAAGAGACACGATGGTTTGTGATGATGGAGCTAAATAATCTTGTTTTCACTTTGAACACTTTGGCAGATTACTACGGTGTCAAGGGAAAAACGTACATTATTTCTGAAGACAAAGTTTTGCTTGTCTAGAAAATGCTTCTTGAATTAAGAATTTTTAGATATTTGGACTAGAAACAAGACAAAAACTCCAAGTAAGAAAAGCATTTATTGCAGTTTATGTCAAAAACATTCACACAAACATGTCTAGATGATTAACAAATATTGGTAAAGGGACGAGACTTACTTAAGTGGGTACATTCTGAGGGCTACGTCCATGCCTGGGCAGTAGGACAGGAAAGCTGCAAGAGCGGTTTCTTCAAACAATCCAAAGATGAGAATCTTATTCCTGCAGAAGACAGCAAACACGTAAGACCTCTGATTCAGGACATTCAAAATAGGCTGAATTATTACCCATCTACTTACTTCATTCCTTGCTGGAAGACAGAGTTTCTTCTGGTCTTGCAGATGATCAAATCTGCCCACTGTACAATCACTATACTGGTGAAGAAGGCAGTGTGGCATGTGAACTCTACAATCTTCCTCTGCTCGTACGTCTGGGATGGCCAAGAATACAACATTCAGATAAGATGCTGGACAAACAGAGCTGTCATCTGCTTATTGGATGATTGACAACACTCACCCATTGCTGGCCATAACTGTCCTCCAGATCGTTGACGTATCTGTCATCCCAAAACAATCGAATGCCCACCAGTGTTGATGGTAGGAAGCCATTTTCAGCCAAGATGACAAAATATGTGAAGAACCCGGCCAGAGCTTGAATCATACCTGTGGGGAAAGCAGAAGCATTGGGTTTCATTCCTCAAACTCTACATCACACTCCTGGTGGAAACCAACAATTCATGGTGGAAACCCTCAATTGGTTACAAAGCTTTTAAATATGGTATTTTGAAGAAAGCTGAAAGCCTGAAACCATTGACTTTCATGGTATTTGTTTTTCCTACTATGGAAGTCAGTGGTTAAATGTTTCCAGCTTTCTTCAAAATAGTTTCTTTTGTGTTCATCAACAGTCACACAGTTTCAAGAGTTCACACTTAGCTGATGATTGATTATAAAGCTTGTTTGGCATGCTGTCCCGGGAGAGAGCCCTGAGCTCATAGATCCTCGAGCCCGGGGCTCCCTCCTGTTTGCAAGGCGAGAGGGGAGTTTGAGCTCAGGTAGATCTGGAGAACTCCCCTGCTGTAGTAGCTAATGAACAGATAGTGATTGCTCTTGAGATGACTACTTACTAGGAGCATGTCTATGATGCCGAGTTGGATTAGTCAATTAACTTAAGTTGCATGTTTTTGGACGGTGGGAGGAAACCGGGGAACCCGGCGGAAACCCACGTGAGCACGGGGAGAACGTGCAAACTCCACACAGAAACGTCGGCTGGCTTGGTAAGGACTAGAACCAGTGACGTTCTTGCTGTGAGGCAACAGCGCTAACCACTGGGCCACCGTGCCACCCATCTAGGAAAGGAGGAGTAGGGGTGGAAGGGGGCGATTCTTCAAAACGAAGATGGCTGTGATATGAAACTTAGGGTATTTATAGTGGCTTAGGAATGGTCTGATTGGTGAATCATGAATTGGATAATGCAGGACCACCCGCATCAATCATAAGCACGTGATCCTCTCCAAATTAGTTTATAAATGAACTTCACTTTTTTCAAGTAAAGGTCGAGTAAATGATGACAGAATATGCAGTTTTTGGGTGAATCATCCTTTTAATGAAGCATCTGAGACTCTTACCGATCTGACCGTAGGCTATGCTAATGAGCCTCTCGTTCACAAGTTTGTCTGTTTTGGGGTTTCTGGGTTGACGCTTCATGATGTCACTCTCGGCAGCTTCATAGGCCAATGAGATTGCAGGAACCTTGACGATAACAGGACAATAATGTTTATGAATGTGATCAGCCAACCAATCAATCAATAGAACCAATCAAATGCAGTGCTTACCATGTCAGTGCCCAGATCAATGCAGAGAATGGTGACTGTGCCCAAAGGAAGAGGAATATTGGCAATGATGAACAGGAGGAAGGGGGTGATCTCGGGGATGTTACTAGTCAATGTGTAGGCTATGGACTTCTTCAAGTTATCAAAGATCAGACGGCCTAAAGATATGGAAGATATGTTTGAGATGTAAGTCTTCAGAATTTTTCAGTCAAGCAGGCTCCCAAAAAATGACATACCTTCTTCTACTCCAGTGACAATTGAGGCAAAGTTGTCATCTAGAAGGATCATGTCAGCAGCCTGTTTGGATACGTCAGATCCAGCAATACCCATAGCCACACCAATGTCAGCCTTCTTCAGAGCTGGAGAATCATTGACACCATCACCGGTTACGGCTACAATGGCACCCTGTGGACAAACATAAATGAATGTTAGCCAGTGTTGTGACTTGTCCAGAGTTTAGTTCAAACCAAACTTGTCACAGTTGAAGACTTATTTGTATTCCACGGCATTATTTTGTATGCGTACAGTCTCATCTATTAGTTATGCTGTAAAGTTTCTTCTATTTAATCTTATCATAGGTCTTGTACACTACTTTGGGACACAATAGTGTTTTTAAATGTGCTTTAGAAATAAATTGACTTGACAAACCAGCTACAAACACAACATGCTCTTTTGGTTTCTACTGCTGTTGTGATATGCTGGGTTGCTGAATCTACAGTTAATCCTAATGATGCAAAACTTTCCATTTCAGATTGGGCAGAAGTAGAATGCTGGAATCTTCCTGTACTGCACCAGCCAGGTAAGGTACTTACCATTTCTCTTATCAAGACAGCCTGGTGAAGTTTTGATTGATCTGAGATTGTTAAGATGACTAACCTGTCTCTGGCAGCCTTCAACGATAATCAGCTTCTGTTGAGGAGACGTTCTGGCAAACACTATTTCTGTGTGGTGTTTCAAGACATCGTCTAATTGCTCAGGGGTCAGATCCTTCAGGTCTCCACCATGGATCACGCAAGCTTTGGCATCCCTTCAAAAGCACATTAATTGGGTTTGAGATCGTTTATTAATTGCCACATCAGCAACGTATGGCTATTTCATGGCAAGATCAATATAGATAAAACAATAACTTCAGTAATAACTTTGTATTTCAATTAGAGATGATACTAAATAAATAAAATTAATAATTTACAATAAAAACCAGTAGATGTGATTATTTAGATAACTTAAACAACTTTAAATTCTCCCTGAAGATACAAGAAAAACATCCAAAGTGCTCGGAGAATAAAAATCCATTTCACATGTTTTACGTTAAGAGAGGATTGACAGTGATTACACGTTGCATATTAAATGGAATTAAAAACTGGATGCAATAAATATTCAGCAAGGAAACATCCGAATTGAAGAGGAGGAACCACTTACCTTGGGTTGACCTCAGTAATAGGAATGTTCAATCGAGCAGCGATGTCTTCAACAGTTTCGTTGCCCTCAGAGATGATACCCACCCCTTTGGCAATGGCCTTGGCTGTGATTGGATGGTCACCAGTAACCATGATAACCTAGAAAAGAGATTTTTAATTTGTAACCAATGCATTTCTGTGTTTCTTTAAGACGAGTCATTTTTAAATCATACCTTGATTCCAGCACTCCTGCATTTGCCCACAGCATCTGGTACAGCGGCACGAGGAGGATCAATCATGGACATGAGGCCAATAAAGCACAGGTTCTCAGTGGGGAAGTTCACTTCTTCAGTATCGAACTGGAAGTCCTCAGGAAACTGTTCATCGGGAAGGTTGAAGTGGCAGAATCCTGTAGAGAAACATCATGTTGAAGGAACGCGTCGAAGGGAAATGCATAGTATAGCAATGCCATTACTCACCCAGTACTCTTTCTCCAAGACCACCAAGCTCCAAGTAGGCATTCTGAAAGGCATCCTTCATCTCATCATCAAGTGGCTGCTCTTTTCCTTGGATCAAAATAGAGGAGCACCGATCCAGGATCCTCTCAGGAGCGCCTTTCATTACTAGCAGGTGTTTGCTTTCAGTGTTATTGCTGTTGGGGTTCTGGTGGATGGAGAGCTAAAAAAAGAGGTTCACAAAAAGAAGCTATTAGAAATCTGATATTCATCCCAAGTCTCTCTCTAAACTACCTTAATTTTCACATTTTCTGTCTCATTATAAAATGTGTATGCACTCTACTACGATTTGCACTACAGATCCAACATGATCTACAGATCCAACATGATGTTAAAGACTGTGGGTCTTCTGCTGCTGCTTGTCCATCCATCTATTATTATTATTGTTATTCTATTAAAACTGCCTAGGCAATGCAACGAAATTACATTCTGTGAATGACAATAAAGTTTGTCAAAGTCATGTGACATGATATCCCAAGCCAAAGATAGTTTTACCTGGTATTTGTTGGTGGAGTTGAATGGGATCTCTGAAATCTTGTCATATTTTTCTCTCATTTCTTTCACCGATCCACAGCAGAGCTCGATACACTTCAGCAGGGCGGTTTCAGAAGCATCACCAGCCACGTCTCTCTGTGAGAGGAAACAGGAAAGCGTGAGAACAAAGAATGGCCTTAAAACAAATGCCCAACAAACACTCGATCTCTGGCCCTTTTTTAATACTGCTAAGATGTTCCAGGAAATGCAAGTTGTGGTAATGTGTGCCATTTAACTTGAGGAAATGGTCCAACAAATTAGTCCCATTACAAAACAAGTCAGAATGGGCCAAAATTAGAAGGTGCTTACAAAAAAAAACACTGTTTCAGTCAGAGGCTCCAGGGAGCTTAAGGGGCTCAGAGAGTCCTTGGAGGCAAACAGCTGAACTAAGCACAAATAGACATGGCTAGCATGTAGTAAACAACTCTGATAGCGCCAATAAAGCCACACATACACAGGTATTTTTCTAAACAGAGTTTGCCCCACCTTCGTTTTAAAAAAATAAATAAATTAGTCCAAATGAAAATGCAAAAACGAACAGTGATGCATGTTAAGGGCACGTCAAACCAACAGGTGGCAGTAAAAGCCTTCTATTCTGGGTTAACACCAAATGCAAAATTAAGTATTTGCGCGAGTACATTGCATACAATTCAATGCAGACATGAGAATTGAGGTGGGTTACGATCACGGTGCAAAAGATGTGGAATATGCAACACGTTTGCTGTGAATGCAAGGAATTTGCCTCAATTCCATCTTCCGCGTTTGGTGTGAACCCAACCATGTTGGCCAATCAGAAAGGAGAATACAGCACGCACTCTGACATCATTGAGGACTTAGGTTGTAGTGTCCACACGGCCACTCTGCACCCAGAGTTTTGGAAAATCTTCACCCTGGCCAGAGTTTTCAGAAAGTTTTGGTTTCAGTCATCTGATACTTCATTTTCGCGTGGACAAACAGCCAAACATAGAACAAAATATGGTTTTGATAATACACGCATTTGTGTGGACAGGCCCTAAGATGGAAAACTACTTCTCCATACACTGCAAGGACTGGTAAATCATTTTACAGACAAGGCATAAACACAGACCTTAAGAATTGGGAGGTTTTCTTGTTCAGCAAGGAAGACGGCGCGGTTGCAGAGGCCAGCGACACGAGCGAGGGCGGCCCAAGTAGCAGAGCTCCTGTCAAAGGAGGTTCCACTCTGGTTCTCTGTGGTGTCTGCTTCATGAATCTGGTTGTCAAACCACATGTGAGCGACAGTCATCCGGTTCTGGGTCAGAGTTCCAGTCTTGTCAGAGCAGATGGTGGAGGTCGATCCAAGAGTCTCCACAGCTTCAAGATTCTTCACCAGGCAGTTCTTCTTTGCCATTCGTTTGGCAGTGAGAGTCAGACACACCTACATAAAGTTCCATGTTATTAATTATTTTAGCTCAAATATTCAACAAGTGTACTTTACACTCTCACTTACAGTTACAGTGGCAAGGAGACCTTCAGGTACATTGGCGACAATAATTCCAATCAGGAAGATGACGGCTTCCAACCACCCATATCCAAGGATCAGGGAAAGAATAAAGAAGGACACACCCAAGAAAACGGCTACACCAGTGATGATGTGGATGAAGTGCTCGATCTCTTTAGCAATTGGTGTTTGTCCACCTTCCAGACTGGAGGCGAGAGTGGCGATGCGACCCATGACAGTGCGGTCACCGGTGTTGATGACAATTCCTCTGGCAGTACCTATTGAATATGTTAAGATTGTAATTAAGTCATTGATTCTGCCATTAATCACATGTCAACTGTCTTTGTACCTTCAACACAGTTGGTAGAGAAGAAAGCAATGTTCCTGGTCTCCAGTGGGTTATCATTGGAGAAGTCAGGAGTACGAGTCTGGGGCTCAGATTCACCAGTGAGGGAAGAGTTGTCCACCTGAAATGTAAGGTAGATTACCTTGAATATTCATGTTGGTACAGGTTTATAATTCTGTTTCGGTGTTTATCTTGGTGGTTTCCAGCTCTGTTCCTGGAGCGTGTCAAACCCCAATTAAACACATCCAAACAAGCTAATCAAGGTTTGTGGTGTCCGTGTCAGTACCCTTGTAGTTAGTTTGCCAACTAATGACACTATGGTGCTTGTGGCGACCTGCTTTCGAATCCTGAATTGAGGTCCTTTGCCTGGCCTCTTTGCTTCCCATACTTTCCTGTCTATACTCTACTGTCCAGTCAAATTAAAGGCATACGTTTATAAAGGTATAATAAAAAAATTAGATATATTAATAAGATCAGTGGTGGTTTGAGGGAGTGTTCGGAAGGCGCACGTGTGTGTAGATATATATTTATTGAGTTTCTATATAAACTTCTTTCATATTGTTGAGTAATGCATGATTGTTTAGATGAATCTTTAACAAAACAAGTATTTTCTTTGTCTTTTAGTTTATGTATTATATGAAAAATCATTCCACAATAAATCCACAGATTCTTTAACAATATATGTGCAGACATAGCAAAAAAAGGCTTTGCTTATGAGCTTTAGTTCTTACCTTGCATCCGTGTGCAGAGATGATGCGAAGATCAGCTGGGATTCGGTCTCCACCTTTGACCTCCACAAGGTCACCAGCGACCACCTCTTCAGCATTGATGCTCTTTTTCTCTCCATCACGCACAACCAGGGCTTGCTACAAAACCAGGATATTTGAGAACGTCTTATTGTTTTGTGTGAGAGCTACAAAGCTGATCTCTTTAATGCGTTTGGATTTTAGTACCTGAGGAACAAGGTTCTTAAAAGATTCCATGATCTTTGAGCTTTTGGCTTCTTGGTAGTATGAAAAGCATCCAGTGATTATGACAACACCAGCAAGCACAATCCCCAGGTAAAGCTGGAAAAGTCAAACAAGTTTATAGTTTGGCATATTGTGCATTAATAATTGTGCATTTAAGTTATGTTGGGGAAAAAATTATTTATGAGTTGAACATACATGAATGCCAACAAAGGATTGCAATATAACATTATATTTTTATATGATACAGCCTACATGAAAAATACTGTAATTGATAGTAAAGAGGCAGCACGGTGGTGCAGTGGGTAGCACAATCGCCTCACAGCAAGAAGGTCGCTGGTTCGAGCCTCGGTTGGGTCAGTTGGCGTTTCTGTGTGGAGTTTGCATGTTCTCCCCGTGTTGGCGTGGGTTTCCTCCGGGTGCTCCGGTTTCCCCCACAATTCCAAAGACATGCGGTATAGGGGAATTGGGTAAGCTAAATTGTCCGTAGTGTGTGTTTGTGAATGAATGTGTGTGGATGTTTCCCAGTGATGGGTTGCGGCTGGAAGGGCATCCGCTGCGTAAAACATATGCTGGATAAGTTGGCGGTTCATTCCGCTGTGGCGACCCCAGATTGATAAAGGGACTAAGCCGAAATGAAAATGAATGAATGAATAAATGGTTAATTTTGTCCCCATGTCATTGATTTACCTTTCTATTCCAAACTGTGCTTTGTGTCAGTGAATCATTCCCCTTTTCCCAGTATTAGTACTTTCTTTTTTTAATTTGAGGGTCAGGAAGCGTTCAGCGGAGACTTGCGGTCAATGACGAGGCACAAAAGAAACGAGTGTCAATGCAATTCTCTGGAGCGTGAGAATTGCGCGATAAAGGAGCGTAGGGGAATTTCTGTTGAGTTTGTTCATGTTGTGTTGCTGCATGATTTTTGCATGACTTCCACATGACTATGCATTTAAAACCTCGGCTGTTCTCCGATATGTGTTTCATCTGTTAGGGAGTGGAAAATCTGTTTGGGAGAGACTGCAAATAAACTCTTGGAAGCAACAGAGACGCCAGCTTTAGTGTTCGGTGCACCCTCAGCAGTAGACAGACATGCATGTGAAAATGAGTTCAATACTGAACCACACTCAAACCAAACCAAACCCATTCAAATAAAGCTAGTTGGTTATTTTAGCCTATGTTGTATATGCAGAACCTAAATGTGATTGTATGGGAATGAAGACTGTTATGATCAAACCAATAAAGCAGACTTTTTACCATGTGTCTTGGAAGTATTGCATCAGCTGTTTCATTGTGAGGGTACAAGTGTGTGTGTGTGTGTGTGTGTGTGTTTGTTTTGCGGGTCGCCAAGTGCCCTGAAGTTTCGTGCATAGTCAATTTGCTAATGCACATTCTCCACTAACTTCTGCTGAGAGCCTTAATGGAGCGTGTCGGAGTCTGGCATTGGGTTTAGTTTACAGCACATACAAAACAACAAACTCCTCCCATCCTAAAAAACACAGTCATTAGCAGCTGATCGTTTTAATTGGAGTGTGCAAAATGCATTATCTGCAATGATAATCATGGTAATATGTGAGCTGGCACTCGCTTTGCAAAATAAAGAAGCATGTGTGGATGCATAGACTGTGTGAAGTATATCGCAGTGTGCTTATTTAGTATGACCGAATTCAGGATCTGATTATATTTAAGATCAGATTAAATGATAATAAGCCACGCTTTTTTTTTTTCAGCATGTGAAAATTAATGCAAATGTCGTACTGATGAACAGGGGGCGGCTCAGTGGTTAGCGCTGTCGCCTCACAGCAAGTAAGTCGCTGGTTCAAGTCCCCAGTTGGCATTTCTGTGTGGAGTTTGCATGTTCTCCCAGTGTTCATGTGGGTTTCCTCTGGGTGCTCCGGTTTCCCCCACAATCCAAACACATGCGCTATAGGTGAATTGAATAAACTAAATTGGCCGTAGTGTGTGAATGTGAATGTGTATGGGTGTTTCCCAGTACTGGGTTGCAGCTGGAAGGGCATCCGCTGTGTAAAACATATGCTGGATAAGTTGGCGGTTCATTCCGCTGTGGCGACCCCTGATAAATAAAGGGACTAAGCCGAAGGAAAATGAATGGCTGAATGAATACTGATGGAGAGCTCACGGACAAGTTAATACTGAATAAATTACATTTTAAGCACAACAATTGTGGGGTTTTTCTGTTTCACCACACTTTATAAGTGCTAAATAGGGAAAAACCCAACATGTTTAGAAAAAAAACAATGCTGTGCCTGAAAATGTATATATTATTCAGTATTAATTTGATTGTTGAGCTGTCCATTAGTATGATATTTGCATTCAAATGCTGAAAGAAATATACAATAACCCAGCATTATTTTAGAGTACAGTAAAAAAATAATATATAATATAATGTTATTTAATATTAATATTTAATATAATAAAACCACATTTTGGCCTCACAGTGGCGCAGTGGGTAGCACGTTCGCCTCACAGCAAGAAGTTGCTGGTTCGAGCCTCGGCTGGGTCAGTTGGCGTTTCTGTGTGGAGTTTGCATGTTCTCCCCGTGTTGGCGTGGGTTTCCTCCGGGTGCTCCGGTTTCCCCCACAAGTCCAAAGACATGTGCTATAGGGGAATTGGGTAAGCTAAATTGTCCGTAGTGTATGAGTGTGAATGGGTGTGTATGGATGTTTCCCAGAGATGGGTTGCAACTGGAAGGGCATCCGCTGCGTAAAACATATGCTGGATAAGTTGGCGGTTCATTCCACTGTGGCGACCCCAGATTAATAAAGGGACTAAGCCGAAATGAAAATGAATGAATGAAAAAAACACATTTGTGTCTCTCAGAGCGATGCTGCAGTGTTTCCGTCCTGAATGAACCTGCTTTTGATCTGATAGAGCAAGTCATTGATTCAAAGATTCATTCATTAGAACGGTCAATAGTCGGCATTATAGGAGCCGCGTTACGTTTCATTCGATGACAATGTTTATTTGTTTATCGACTGGTTTGGGTTTCACAGTGACGTGTTATGTTTTGGTCACGTGGGCATACCTGGCACCTGCATGAGCAAATAAAGCACGTACACACTCACACAGGTGTTAGGAAGAGAGAAGACAGTGGGGTAGCCACTATGTATAACAGCTCTATTTCACTACACGCTACGCTACAACGCAATAATCAGCCTTAACGGTATTCAACTCACAGATTGCTGCTTGTTACATGTCATGTTTCAAGTTTTGCTACTAACATCTTGGGCTCAGCGTGTCTGTTTTAGACATTCCGCACGTCACGAATCAAATGACCATCACTGCTAGGTGGAATCAGGAAGTCGCAGTAGGCATAGTGGAAGATGGTGTAGTAGCCAGCTTTTAGACGCTTAAAGAGAAACACAAGACTCTTATTTTAGCATCTGCACCTTCTCAAGTTGGACAAAATTTCTAGCTGGCATGTGCCACTTCTTCAAGTTAGATATTGAACGGTCTGTGCATCGCTTATTAAAGTCATACCTATTTTGCTTCTTTGAATGAATCAGGCGTTCTGAAACGAATCATTTGAAACAATGATTCAATGAATCACTCACTAAGACAGGGGACTGCCGCCACCTACTGGTGGTATTTATCAATGACAAACCTAAATCAGTCGAAGTAAACAAACAGCAAAACATGCTTTAATAATTGTTACCGAATTAAAAAATCCTCAAAATATTGAGATATAATTTTTTTAGCAAAGTAGCACACCCCTAATTTGAATAAACATCTCTTTCATTAATTTTCTTTTCGGCTTAGTCCCTTTATTATTCTGGGGTCGCCACAGCGGAATGAACCGCCAACTTATCCAGCATATGTTTTACGCAGCGGATGCCCTTCCAGCCGCAACCCATCACTGGGAAACATCCACACACATTCATTCACAAACACACACTACGGACAATTTAGCTTACCCAATTCCCCTATACCGCATGTCTTTGGACTTGTGGGGAAAACCGGAGCACCCGGAGGAAACCCACGCCAACACGGGGAGAACATGCAAACTCCACACAGAAACGCCAACTGACCCAGCCGATGCTCGAACCAGCGACCTTCTTGCTGTGAGGTGATTGTGCTACCCACTGCGCCACCCCTAAACATCTCTATTTATATCTAAATAAATATGCTAGAATGTCTTAACCATCCATATGAAAAACATACTACAGTAGCTTATAGTAATGCATAATACTATAGTGAAGTATTTGAATAAATCTGTTGTGGTAATTCTGTAGTTTGCAAATATTTCACTTTTAAAAGGGGTTTAAACAGTTGTGTGGCAACTGTGTGTGAATATAGCCAGCCTTTAATGCTAAAATAAATAATAATTATATATTATTTATAATCACTCTTCATCAAAACAGTCTGTAGAAACACTGATTGACATTCTCCCTTTGTACGTGTCATCAGTGAGGGGGAAAGCCCCGCCCACAAGTGACCATCTCTCCCTCATTAGCATAAACAGCCCTGAGTGAGTACTGAATCTGCCACTATGGTGACATATATGCCTTTATAGCTCCGCCCTCTTCTGAAAAGAGCACAATCTCATTTGAGTTTAAAGCGACAGTCACCAAAACGCCACAATTAAGGATCAAAGCCTAAAAGGGTCCGTTTCAGAGAGTTATAAAACATTATTTGTGTGTATTTTGAGCTGAAACATCACACACACTCACACACACGTTTGTTTTTGTGAAAAGTAGGTACATTACATAGGTTTCCATTCATTTTATACTGTCCAAACCGTATATTGTATTGGCCTAACCCCACCCTACCCCTAAACCCACCCATCACAGGAGACTGTGTACAGCTTTACTCTCTGAATAAACTCATTCTGTGTGGTTTATAAGCTTCTGGAGAAATGAGGACGTCAGCAATGTCCTCATATTTCACCTCCTTTTTGTAATACCTGTGTCATACCTATGTCATTATACAGATTTGTGTCCTGACATGTCACAAAAACACGTACACACACACACACACACACACACACTGGATTTTTTTGGACACATCAACAAATGCATGTTGGTGAACCAAAGATAATAAACAACAGCAATTAGATTCTCACTCCATGGATCCCAATGATGATTGCAGGGCAGTGTTGTTTTCAAGCATATTCTCTATTGATCAGACTGGCTCGTGAACACGCATCCTCCAGGAAATGAGTGTCTGTCCCAACGGGGTTTAAACAAGATCTATGAAACGCTTTGATAAACTGAAGCAAAGGCGAAACCCTCCTCTGCAGAAGCGCAGTGTTCAGCTGCTGCACTTCATCATACTTCTAAGCATGCTGTTTTGAGCCTGCATTATAAGCGAAGCATCTATTGACGCGATCAGTCATCTGTCCAGAAAGAGTGTGCGTTTAATCAATAATCTTCCACAGAGCATCTCTTGTGCTCAGGAACATCAATGATGTGACTCAGACAGCGCAAACACCTTTAATATCATAAGGCGTGTTTACAAGTCCAAATATTGAAGGAAAGACTAACATCAGCCGTCAGAAGCGAAGCAGAGACGAGCTGCAGCCCATATAGAAATCTCATTTATAGAAATATATGCAACTGACATACATGATGGGCAGCACGGTGGCGGAGTGGATAGCACATTCGCCTCACAGCAAGAAGGTCGCTGGTTCGAGCCCCGGCTGGGTCAGTTGGGATTTCTGTGTGGAGTTTGCATGTTCTCCCCGTGTTGGCGTGGGTTTCCTCCGGGTGCTCCGGTTTCCCCCACAAGTCCAAACACATGCGCTATAGGGGAATTGGGTAAGCTAAAATTGTCCATGGTGTATGAGTGTGTGTGTGAATGAGCGAGTGTGTATGGATGTTTCCCAGAGATGGGTTGCAGCTGGAAGGGCATCCGTTGCGTAATACATATGCTGGATAAGTTGGCGGTTCATTCCGCTGTGGTGACCCCAGATTAATAAAGGGACTAAGCCGAAATGAAAATCAATGAATGAATGAATGACATACATGACATGCAAGTTCATATTTGGATTTCACATGAACTGTTGCACAATAGGCCATGCACATAAATGTATTATTCAACCAATGGAAAATGAATAATTGTTATCCATTTCTCAGTCAATATAAGCAATATTAGACAGTTATAGCCATTAAAATAAGAGTTTGGTCATCTGACATATTTAGGAATAGAAAAATACATTTTAATTCAAATGAGATAAAAACTACAAAATGGACGGAGGCGCAGTGGGTAGCACGTTCGCCTCACAGCAAGAAGGTCGCTGGTTTGAGCCCCGGCTGGGTCAGTTGGCGTTTCTGTGTGGAGTTTGCATGTTCTCCCCGTGTTGGCGTGGGTTTCCTCCGGGTGCTCCGGTTTCCCCCACAAGTCCAAACACATGCGGTATAGGTGAATTGGGTAAGCTAAATTGTCCATAGTGTGTGTATGAGTGTGTGTGGATGTTTCCCAGTGATGGGTTGCAGCTGGAAGGGCATCCGCTGCGTAAAACATATGCTGGATAAGTTGGCGGTTCATTCCACTGTGGCGACCCCAGATTAATAAAGGGACTAAGCCGAAAAGAAAACAAATGAATGAATGAATTTTCTCCAACATTCATTTTGGTGTGCACATTCTTCTGCACTGTGTTCTTAATTGTTTTTGTTAGTTTAGTTCCAGTTTTGGCTTTAATACTCACTAATATGTGTATTTCACATATTTTGCACTTATTTTTTCATATTTGTTTATATCTAGAATTATAGCTAATATATTTTCTGGACACATATTTGTAATTCCAGTGATTGAAAAAAAAGATTTATGTGTAAGCAGCTATTTATTTTTATTTTTTTGCAATATTTAGAAAAATGTATTGCATATATGACATTTTATATATGTGAAATACACATATGAGCTTGTATGTCATATACACTCACCGGCCACTTTATTAGGTACACCTTACTAGTACCGGGTTGGACCCCCTTTTGCCTTCAGAACTGCCTTAAGCCTTCGTGGCATAGATTCAACAAGCTACTGGAAATATTCCTCAGAGATTTTGCTCCATATTGACATGAGAGCATCACGCAGTTGCTGCAGACTTGTCAGCTGCACATCCATGATGGGAATCTTCCGTTCCACCACATCTCAAAGGTGCTCTATTGGATTGAGATCTGGTGACTGTGGAGGCCATTTGAGTACAGTGAACTCATTGTCATGTTCAGGAAACCAGTCTGAGATGATTCACGCTTTATGACATGGCGAGTTATCCTGCTGGAAGTAGCCATCAGAAGATGGGCACACTGTGGTTATAAAGGGATGGACATGGTCAGCAACAATACTCAGGTAGGCTGTGGCGTTGACACGATGCTCAATACCATCCAAATGTGGCAGCAGAAATGGAGACTCATCAGACCAGGCAACGTTTTTCCAACATTCTATTATCCAATTTTGGTGAGCCTGTGTGAATTGTAGCCTCAGTTTCCTGTTCTTAGCTGACAGGATGGGCACCCGGTGTGGTCTTCTGCTGCTGTGAGGTACTGTTGCCTTTCTATCAGCTGGAACCAGTCTGGCCATTCTCCTCTGACCTCTGGCATCAACAAGGCATTTGTGCCCACAGAACTGCCGCTCACTGGATATTTTCTCTATTTCAGACCATTCTCTGTAAACCCTAGAGATGGTTGTGCGTGAAAGTCCCAGTAGATCAGCAGTTTCTGAAATACTCAGACCAGCCCGTCTGACACCAACAACCATGCCACGTTCAAAGTCACTTAAATCCCCTTTCTTCCCCATTCTGATGCTCGGTTTGAACTGCAGATCGTCTTGACCATGTCTACATGCCTAAATGCATTGAGTTGCTGCCATGTGATTGGCCGAATAGCAATTTGCGTTAACGAGCGGTTAAACAGGTGTACCTAATAAAGTGGCCAGTAAGTGTGTGTAATTTGCATATAATGCCATAGATCAGATTTCTATATGGGAGCTTTTATATGGGAGCTCTTCCTGCCAGTGAGGAGGAAAGAGGCTTGATTTATCGACTGCGGTCTTGCTCCAGTGCTAATTACCAAACCCACACTTCCCATTTGAATTTCCAATGAGCACTTTCTATCCTGTTTTAATTCCAAACAAACACACAGAGGCACTTAAGGATGATATTTCTTTTGCCTATCGGCTTGATACGGCACAAAGTGAGATGCTATGTTACAAAGCTTTAAAAACGACTGGGAGCGGAGTGCATTAGAATTGCTAAATTGGTTATAATTTACTACAAAATGAACCAAAATAAATAATACATTTATTTAGCATTTATTTGACTGGTTGCTAGGGTGTTACTAGCTGGTTGTTATGATGTTTGTGTGTGTTTTCTGGAATGTTGTCAGGCCGTTTAGCATTGTTACATGTTTTCAATGGTGTTTGACTGGTTGCTAGGGCGTTACTAGTTGGTTTCTATGATGTTTTGACTGGTTGCTAGGGTGTTACTAGTTG
>CAIGQW010002637.1:98111-119650 GCA_903798125.1 Danio choprae | reverse complement strand
GTGTGTGTGTGTGTGTGTGTGTGTGTGTGTGTGTGTGTGTGTGTGTGTGCGTGTTTTTGTGACATGTCAGGACACAAATCTGTATAATGACATAGGTATGACACAGGTATTACAAAAAGGAGGTGAAATATGAGGACTTTGCTGACGTCCTCATTTCTGAAAAAGCTTATAATAAATAAAATTTGCCGAGCTCCCCCTAGCTCACACCCTGTTAGTAATTAATCCATATTTTTTAATATTCTATGGTCAAATATATATATATAGAGCATTACAACACTTATAAAAACAGCTGAAATGGCTTGTACATGCATGTAAATTTGACTTTTAGATTGAAGGCAGCAAAGCCAAAATAAAATCATCATAAAAATAAATTAAGGATGTTTTTGCAATGTAATTGATTATTTATGACAACAATATTTCTAAATGAATGGAAACATTAGAGGAACTTTCCACTTTATAATTTCCCCAAAATTAAGTGAACATTACTTTTAAATGTTGTCTGAACATTTTTGTTTTAAATGAATGTTAGATTAAACCTAAAAGATATTAATAAATCAACCAGCAACCACCCAGAAGACCCAAGCAACACTCTGTTATAGTGACATTGTTAATTCTGCACGAATTAAGCAACTGCATACTCACATTGCTCCAACATGATCATATACAAGCAACAGCAAGGTCGTGGGTTTGATTCCCATGCGGTGCATTCATTCATTCATTTTCTTTTCGGCTTAGTCCCTTTATTAATCTGGGGTCGCCACAGTGGAATGAACCGCCAACTTATCCAGCATATGTTTTACGCAGCGGATGCCCTTCCAGCTGCAACCCATCACTGGGAAACATCCATACACACTCATTCAAACTCATACACTATGGACAATATAGCTTCCCCTATAGCGCATGTCTTTGGACTTGTGGGGGAAACCGGAGCACCCGGAGGAAACCCACGCAAACATTAGAAGAACATGCAAACTCTACACAGAAATGCCAACTGACCCACCAGCGGCTCGAACCAGCGACCTTCTTGCTGTGAGGCGATTGTGCTACCCACTGCGGCACTGTGCTGCCCCATGCGGTGCATCAACTAAAAAATTGTAAGCAAATGTTTAGTCATTAGTGTCGATGTTATAGAGCAAGTGTCTGTTTTATATTCAGTGTTGGTTTCTTTAGCTTATATTAATATCTGTTGGTAGGGAAACTCTATTTGCTCACTTCTGCTATTTATACATTTATCATGTTACATTTCACTGTATACTTTATTTGCACTTATATCTGCAAATTAGAATAGAAACTGTATAAAAAGCAGACTGGCAGTCATATGTACCGTAGATTGTTATTGGGCAAAGATGCTACTATTCAGCACAAATACATACATTTCTCCTTTCTGGCTGTTTTTTATGATCAAGGAGTTCTGCAGAATCGCAGCCCAGGCGTGTCTCTTAGTCAGTTAGTAACGCTAGATCTTACTGCACCACAATGATCTGGTTTCGTGACAGAAAGGGGAAATTACTGAACCCGTGACTTGGTGATTACAAAATCTCAAGAGGTTTTCTCTGTAAAATAAAAAGCTTATTTTAAAGTACAAATAAAATCCAAACTAACCATTTTGTTCGCTCACATTGCTAGTTTTGTGGTGAACAATTCATCTGTGCATGTCATTAAGAGGAAAATAATTGTTTGCCTTTGTAATCTTTAATTGAAATCTAAAAATGCTTTGATTTCAGTTAAATTCTCAGATTATGTCTTTCTGAGGAATTGGGCGTGGCCAACATACTTAACCACGCCCATTCAGCTGTCAGTTTTGACAACGATATGACAACAAACAGAAATGGTGGAGGAGGAGGAGTCTGTTAGGTTGTAATAACTCTCCTCAAACCCTTTTCCCCATCTTTCTGAATGAGATGCCTACTTTGCTACATCCAATCAGCTCGCAGTACAAAAAACAAGCCACGCCCACTGCTCTCTCATTTAATATTCAGTTTCTCTAGGAACTGCATCACAATACGAAAAAAAAAGGTTGCAGCTTCCGGTTCATGCGGACTTTAAATAAATAAATACAAATATATGCATATGAAATAATGCCGCCTTGAACGCTGTAATGCATCATCTCAGTTATTTAACTAAAAGCTTTTCAGTGTCCAGAAAGACTCAATCTAGCAGTGCAAAGAAATCCTGCTGATTGCAGATTAAGCCATATATCTGACAGGCTGTGCTGCAGAGTGCGAGGGGGGGGCGTTAGTGCTCGTCAATGGACCGATGCACTGCGAGATCTGTCGTCCCTGGGGAGTCGTTCACTGAGAGAAGTGCAGCACGCACTAGCTGTGATGTACGAGCCAATAAAAGCAGCAACAGCCTCGGCGGATCATCAGTAAGAAGCTAATGGAGCCACGGTCGCTCCATCTGCAGGCTAACAGTTAGAAGAAAACCTTCAGGGTCTTCCAGAGAAAATAACCGGTGGTCTTATGATAGGCTTGGCTTCTTCTACATGAGGAAAATCTCTTGTAATAGTGTAACAAGTGAAAACTGAAAGCTGTTGAATTGAATGCATGCGTAATGTAAATCAATGCAAATAAAAGTATGAATATTGGGAAAAAATGTAAATAAAAGAATGCATAATGTAAATAAATGCAAATAAAAAGATGCATAATGTAAATAAATGCAAATAAAAGGATGCATAATGTAAACAAATGCAAATAAAAGGATGCATAATGTAAATAAATGCAAATAAAAAGGTGCATAATGTAAATAAATGCAAATAAAAATATGCATAATGTAAACAAATGCAAATAAAAAGATGCATAATGTAAATAAATGCAAATAAAAGGATGCATAATGTAAACAAATGCAAATAAAAAGATGCATAATGTAAACAAATGCAAATAAAAAGATGCATAATGTAAATAAATGCAAATAAAAATATGCATAATGTAAATAAATGCAAATTAAAAAGATGCATAATGTAAATAAATGCAAATAAAAATATGCATAATGTAAACAAATGCAAATTAAAAGATGCATAATGTAAACAAATGCAAATTAAAAGATGCATAATGTAAACAAATGCAAATTAAAAGATGCATAATGTAAATAAATGCAAATTAAAAGATGCATAATGTAAATAAATGCAAATAAAAGAATGCATAATGTAAATCAATACAAATAAAAATATGCATAAAGTAAGTAAATGCAAATAAAAATATGCATAATGTAAATAAATGCAAATAAAAGGAGGGGTGTGTCCCCAAGTTTGAAGAAAAAAATTATATATAAAATAATTTTTCTCAATTTATTTTGATGAAGATATCTTTCAATGGTTTAAGTATAGGTTTAGACTGTTATTATTGTTAAGGGATGGCAACAGATTTAATTCCATGCTATTTTTAAATTCACCACGAGTACAGTTATTAGCAGAAGTATTTTTGGTGACATCGGCCATTCCACAGACGCATATCTGATGTCCCACAAAGAAAATGATGGCACCGACAAGCCGAAAACGTATACATGTTCCACCATGTTTGGGGAAAATATCTCATTCCATTCAAGAATTATTGCTATTTTATTGCGCACTGTGAAAAATCCTGAAACCTAACAGTAGAGCGCCCGAGTAATTGCTTTAATAGAGTATTTAACAATTGCTAATAATACAAAATAAGAAAAAAAACATAACAAAATCAACAAAACTTACCCTAAAAACTGAAAATACCCAAACACAATACTTTAAAGTGCATATATAGTACAGAAACAGCAGTGGAAGTCATGTGACGTTTACATGTGAACACGTGTTAAAAGACCTGCTTACCGCACTGCAGATTTGGCTCAGCATTAAGGAGACTTAAATGTACATTATGCTTTCTTACACACAATGATCAGTCTTACAAAAGTCTTAATCGCTTTCTAGGAAAGACCCACATTGTGTATTTCCGTTCATATGCCTTTTGAATGAATCTCTAGAAAAGTATTTTATTGATATGATCATGACTGAACTGTATTGACCACACTATATTTGGTCGTTAAACTGTAAACCTCAGCTTTAAAGATTAACAGCTTAGTATAAGGCCTGACATGTTAAGGTCTGTGTTTTGAGGCATGGTGTTACCGATGGATTCAGTTACTTCACGAGGGTACATGGAAAATGTTGATGGAAAATGTGCTCATATATCTCTTTTTTATAGCTCACGAGATCCACTCGAAGCGTCAACAGTGTCTCGAGATTCTCTTAAAATTCCTTCGGAGGAGACGTGTTTACTTTCCTAAACAGCTGAGATATTAAATAGAGGTCTCAAGCGGGTTTCTTTTCCTACGGGATATTTTTCCTCTTTGTTTTGAGCTCATTTTTAGTAGTTGTGTAACAGCTGTGGGTTCGTGATCCTCAGTGTGGAGTGTGAACTGTGTGTCATGATTCTCACCATCCTGGAAACTCAGTCTAGCTGAAACGCATCGGTTGACAGAAATAAACACTGAATCACGGCATCACTTCCCAGTTAATTCATCATCACATGATTATAAATGTACAACTGAATACTCAGAATGCATTAAGGTCTGTTTTGATCTGAGATACATAAACACCTTTTCAAATGCTGTAAGAAACTTGAAATAAGCATTCATTCATTTTTCCTTCGGCTTAGTCCCTTATTTTTCAGGGGTCGTCACAGTGCAATGAACCGCTAACTATTCCGGCATATGTTTTACGCAGTGGATGCCCTTCCAGCTGCAACCCAGCACTTGGAAACACCAATACACACTCATTCTCACACACACATTCATACACTATGGCCAATTTTGCTTACTCAATTCACCTACAGCGCATGTGTTCAGACTGTGGGGAGCACCCGGAGGAAACTCACGCTAGCACGAGGAGAACATGCAAACTCCACACAGAAACCAGGACTCGAACCAGCGACCTTCATGCTGTGAGGCGACAGTGCTAACCACTGAGCCACCATGTCGACTTGAAATAAGCATCCATTTTTAATTTCTCAGGCCTTTTTTAGAAAATATATATTTTTTTTATATAAGAAGCTCCATGTTTGTGCTTTGTCAATAATGTCATAAAATCTAAAAAGTGATTATATTACTGTTAAAAGATGTTCTAAAACATATTTCACACTTTATCTCATACTTTTAGACTTAGCTTTAATGCTAAACTTGTATATTTACACTTATTTACACCTAGTTAAGGTGTAACTTGAAATTTCTCTTTTTATAGTTCATATAAAAATGGGTGGCGACGCGGTGGCGTATGGCATATGTATGGATGTTTCCCAGTGATGGATTGCGGCTGGAAGGGCATCCGCTGCGTAAAACATATGCTGGATAAGTTGGCGGTTCATTCCGCTGTGGTGACGCCAGGTTAATAAAGGGACTAAGCCGAAAAGAAAATGAATGAATGATTGAATAAAAATGGGTATATGTGATAATACTATTGTAAAAACATGGTAAAATTCTAAACACGAGCATTTTTAGCATAATAAGTTGCTCAACTCAAATATATTCATTCATTCATTCATTTTCATTTCGGCTTAGTCCCTTTATTAATCTGGGGTCGCCACAGCGGAATGAACCGCCAACTTATCCAGCATATGTTTTACGCAGCGGATGCCCTTCCAGCTGCAACCCAACACTGGGAAACATCCATACACACCCATTGACACACATACACTACGGACAATTTAGCTTACCCAATTCACCTATAGCGCATGTCTTTGGACTTGTGGGGGAAACCGGAGCACCCGGAGGAAACCCACGCCAACACGGGGAGAACATGCAAACTCCACACAGAAACGCCAACTGACCCAGCCGAGGCTCGAACCAGCGACCTTCTTGCTGTGAGGCGAACGTGGTATCCACTGCACCACCGTGAGGCCCAACTCAAATATAATACAGTTTTAACCAAAAATATGAAGATTTAGTCTTTGATAAAATAATGAAATGCAAATTAGTACAGATTTTTTATGCATTATGAGGGTTTATGTACAATTTTATCTTTAATCTTAAATTAAACACAACTAGAACTCTATAAATATTATGCAGGAATAAATAGAGCACAAATAAACTAACTAACTCATAGTTTCTGGCACTGCAACCATAATTAAATATAACCTTATTAAAATAATATTTCCAAAGTTCCCAATTCATCTAGAAGAGATACATAAACAACGAAAACAGCTTTTCCAATGCTGTAAGACACTAGAAATAAGCATGCACTTCTTATTTCTCAGGCATTTTTAAGAAATGTTTTTTTATGTAACACATTTCATGTTTTGTCAATAACCAAAAAATATGAAAAGTTATTATATTAGTGTTAAAATATGTTCTAAAACATATTTCAAGAGTTCACACTTAGCTGATGATTGATTATAAAGCTTGTTTGGCATGCTGTCCCGAGAGAGAGCCCTGAGCTCATAGATCCTCGAGCCCGGGGCTCCCTCCCGTTTGCAAGGCGAGAGGGGAGTTTGAGCTCAGGTAGATCTGGAGAACTCCCCTGCTGTAGTAGCTAATGAACAGATAGTGATCGCTCTTGAGATGACTACTTACTAGGAGCACGTCTATGATGCCTATTTGGATTCGTCAATTAACTTAAGTCGCATGTTTTTGGACGGTGGGAGGAAACCGGGGAACCCGGTGGAAACCCACGTGAGCACGGGGAGAACGTGTAAACTCCACACAGAAACGTCGGCTGGCTTGGTAAGGACTAGAGCCAGTGACGTTCTTGCTGTGAGGCAACAGTGCTAACCACTGGGCCACCGTGCCACCCATCTAGGAAAGGAGGAGTAGGGGTGGAAGGGGGGATTCTTCAAAACGAAGATGGCTGTGATATGAAACTTAGGGTATTTATAGTGGCTTAGGAATCATCTGATTGGTGAATCATAAATTGGATAATGCTGGACCAGCCGCAGCAATCATAAGCACGTGATCCTCTCCAAATTAGTTTATAAATAAACTTCACTTCACACTTTATCTCACACTTTTTGGACTAAATTTTATTGCTAAACATGTATATTTATATTTATTTATACTTAATGTGTAATTGAAATTTATCTTTTTATAATTGATAAAAAATGGTATATCTGGGGCAGCACGGTGGCGCAGTGGGTAGCACAATCGCCTCACAGCAAGAAGGTCGCTGGTTCGAGCCCAGACTGGGTCAATTGGCATTTCTGTGTGGAGTTTGCATGTTCTCCCCGTGCTGGCGTGGGTTTCCTCCATGTGCTCCGGTTTCCCCCACAAGTCCAAAAACATGTGGTATAGGTGAATTGGGTAAATGTATGTGTGTGAATGAGTGTGTGTGGATGTTTCCCAGAGATGGGTTGCAGCTGGAAGGCGTAAAACATATGCTGGATAAGTTGGCGGTTCATTCCGCTGTGGCGACCCCAGATTAATAAAGGGACTAAGCCGAAAAAGAAAATGAATGAATGAATGATTGGTATATCTGATAATACTATAATAAAAACATGGTCAAATTCTAAACATACTATTTAGCATAATAAGTTGCTTAAATCAAATAAATATGGTTTTAATCCACAATATTAAGTTATCTACTGGTTTATAAAATAATGAAATAGTACACAGATTTTTTGAAATCTTTAATCTTAAATTAAATACAACTAAAACTCTTCATAAATCGTATGCAGGAATAAATAGAGTGTAAAAAAGTTTTAGCTTCTGGCAATGCAACCCTAATATAAGTGCTCCCTAACATAATTCAAACACTTCATTAAAATCATATTTCCAAAGTCTCCAAATCATCATTTTTTTTCTAACAAATGCTCAATTTAATATTTGTTTCAATGCCCAATATATATATATATATATATATATATATATATATATATATCTGTGATGTCTTCAATGACCTTGTGAAATGGCTTGAGATATGCCCTTGTTGCTTCACTTGCCTCTTTGTTTTGCGTGCCACTGTGTTTGACCTCTGACTCCTTCTCACATGGCTGTGAACAATGCAACAGCTCTCTGAGATTCCCAAACATTCCTCTTGTTACACAATCCAGCAGCTCTGATCCGGTGCAGACGCCGCTTCACACGTGAGCTGCATTTATCTGACGGGAACAAGAGATCTGGTGATATTACAGAGAAAACAGATTCAGGGAGCAAAAATACGTGCTCTTTTACACTCATCGTTTAAATATAATAATCATACTGCTGCCATTATTTTCTCACCCTCATGCTGATGTTAATCCTGTGATGTTTTGAAGAACTTTGCATTTTCCGTCAGCAACTATCTGTCAGCTTTCATCATTTTCCAAATGGTTTTCCTTGACACACACTGTAACAGTGTGAAGTAATATGTATACACAATTATTAAAAGGTGTGCAGTTTTAACGAGGAATTAATACTTTGGTTTGACAAGGCTGTTAAAAATTATTTGACATTTGACGTTAATGATATTTAGTGTCTCAAATTGGGAGACGCGGTGGCGCAGTGAGTAGCACAATCGCCTCACAGCAAGAAGGTCGCTGGTTCGAGCCCCGGCTGGGTCAGTTGGCATTTCTGTGTGGAGTTTGCATGTTCTCCCCGTGTTGGCGTGGGTTTCCTCCGGGTGCTCCGGTTTCCCCCACAGTCCAAACACTTGCGCTATAGGTGAATTGGGTAAGCTAAATTGTCCGTAGTGTATGTGTGTGAATGGGTGTGTATTGATGTTTCCCAGTGATGGGTTGCAGCTGGAAGAGCATCCGCTGCGTAAAACATATGCTGGATAAGTTGGCGGTTCATTCCACTGTGGCGACCCCAGATTAATAAAGGGACTAAGCCGAAAAGAAAATGAATGAATCAATTAATATAATATATAGTTTATACATATTTAATACTTTTGTTTAACAAGCCTGCACTGAAATTGATTTTTAAAATGACATTTAGGATATTTAGTGTCATAAATGATTTCTGTTTCTATTAAATGCTTTTCTTTTGAACTTTATAATTGTCAAACATGAATCCGGAGTATTAGTTTTTGGTAAAATACAAAGCAGGCTGTTCTCAATATTGATAATTATCATTAATGTTGGGCCTCACGGTGGTGCAGTGGGTAGCACGTTCGCCTCACAGCAAGAAGTCGCTGGTTCGAGCCTTGGCTGGGTCATTTGGCGTTTCTGTGTGGAGTTTGCATGTTCTCCCCGTGTTGGCGTTGGTTTCCTCCGGTTTCCCCCACAAGTCCAAAGACATGTGGTACAGGTGAATTGGGTAAGCTAAATTGTCCTTAGTGTATGTGTGTGAATGTAGATGTTTCCCAGTGATGGGTTGCAGCTGGAAGGGCATCCGCTGCGTAAAACATATGCTGGATAAGTTGGCGGTTCATTCCGCTGTGGCGACCCCAGATTAATAAAGGGACTAAGCCGAAATGAAAATGAATGAATGAATGAATCATTAATGTTTCTCCATCATCAAATCATCATATTTGCATGATTTCTAAAGCATCCCGTGACACTGAAGACTGGAGTAATGATGCTGAAAATACATTTACTATACATTCACAAACAAAAAAAAACATATTATGAAAACATAATATGAAGATATTTCGCAATACTAATATTTTTACTGGATTTTTGTTCACATAAATGCAGTTTTAATTGCTGAGCTTTCATTAATCCATGCGGTCATTTCATACTTAATCTGTCATCGGTCAAATGTTTATTTTTTAATGTGTTTTTCATAATGATTCTCACACATTTGCATGCTCCTTAGAGGGTTTTCTGGCTATTAAAATCACACAGAAAGAACAATGACTGTAATATGACATTCTCTGAGCAAATCTGTCAGGTGACACTCGCTGAAATACTGCCGCAATCATTCAGTTCACTTGAGCCTAACAGATACAGCAGAAATAATAAAACACGCTGACAGACTAACAGAAATATGAATTATCCATAATGATTCCAGACAAATGTACCATCACCAATATTCATCTGATTATTAACTAAAAAAACACAATGTTATAATCCTGGCTATGTTGTCCCATATGAAAAAATACTGTGGTAAATACTGTAGTGTTTTTGAGCCATACTATTCTGAAGTGTACTTCACTGGAATTATATACTACTGGAATTAATCTGTTGTGGTGATTCTATATTTGCTATGGTATCATTCATTCATTCTCCTTCGGCTTAGTCCCTTTATTAATCTGGGGTCGCCACAGCGGACTGAACCGCCAACTTATCCAGCATATGTTTTACACAGCAGATGCCCTTCCAGCCGCAACCCAGTACTGGGAAACACCCACACACACTCATTCACACTCATACACTATGGCCAATTTAGTTTATTCAATTCCCCTATACCGCATGTGTTTGGACTGTGGGGAAAACCGGAGCACCCGGAGGAAACCCACGCCAACACGGGGAGAACATGCAAACTCCACACAGAAACCCCAACTGACCCAGTCAGGACTTGAACCAGCGACCTTCTTGCTGTGAAGCCATAACCACTGAGCCACCGTGTCACCGCTATGGTAACACAACTATACAAACAAACACCCAATACTGTAGTTTTCTATATATTCAACTACACTAAACCACAGTTTAACCATCAGTTCACTAGTTAATTCTACAGTAGAATTCATTAAAGCGTTGTGAATACTATAATATATACAATATAATACACTTTACTATAGAGTGTGGTTCAAAAACACTAGTATTTACTATGAATTACTATACTATTTTTTCATGTGGGGTTGACTTTGTAATTAGAGATGTACTGACGTCTCCATTGGGCCCATGTGTCTTCATTGACTATAATTACTGCATTTAAAAGTAAAAACAGTAAAGCAAAGTCAGTTGTTGTTTACCTTCAGAAACATCAGAAGCAACACAATGCTGTAGTAAAAATAAAACGGAGCTTCAGCTCCATCTAGCGTTAAGAAGTGAAACCATGGCAATAAATGTAAAATCCTACAGAATGCAAACAGCGCCATCTGTCTGTTACATGCAGAAAGTGTAAATGTGAGCACTTCAGGTGGATCGTGGAGAAAACAATTCAATTCAAGTGTATTTATACAGCGCTTTTTACAATGTAGATTGTGTCAAAGCAGCTTAACAAGTTCTAGTAAAGTCCAGATTTCAGAGTTCAGTTCAGTTCAGTTCAGTGTGGTTTAAGTTTCACTGCTGAAAGTTCAATACTGAAGAGCAAATCCACCGAAGCGCAGCTCCACAAGTCCCGATCCGAGCAGGCCAGTGGCAACAGTGGCGAGGAAAAAAACTTCACCAATTGACGAAAGTGAAGGGGGAAAAAAAAAAACCTAGAGAGAAACCAGGCTCTGTTAGGCACGATCATTATTCTTCTGGCCAAACTTCCTGTGTGGAGCTGCAGTCTAGGTGCCGGAGACTGGAGAAGCTGGATGTCCATCATGGAAAAGCTGCAGGTGTGGGTAGGGCATCGGTGGGAGGTCAGGCTGGCTCACAGGATCAATGCATGGACTTGTTTGTCACTGTCGCCTTTCAGGAAATAGTGTAACATAATTTTAAAAATGTTTTTCCTCTTTATGTATAACATATCAGAGCGGACGCCGCTTACATTTATTTATCAGTTAAAGTCAAAATTAATCATCATTCTGTGAACATTTAATTGTTTCTAAATTATTTCCCAAAGTGCTGTTTAACAGAGATTAAAACAAAAAACATTTAAAACCTAATAGTGTTAATAACTAATTTCTAATCATTTATTTAATCTTAATTATCTAGTTATTTTGCAAGGTGCTAGTATTCAGCTTAAAGTACAATTTAGAGGCTCAGCTAATTACGTTAACTAGGTTAATTAGACAAGTTATTGGACAGCAGTGGCTTGTTATGAAGCCAACGAAAAACACATTTTTAGTACAGCTAATAATATTAACCTTAAAAAGTTTTATAGTGTTTAAAAAACTGCTTTTATTGCAGCCAAACTGAAAGAAGAAGAAAATATAAGAAATACTGTGAAAATCTCATTGCTCCATTAAACATCACTTGGAAAATGTTTTAAAAACCACATAAATGTAACAGGAGGACTAATAAATTTCATTTCAATTGTATGTAAATAATTATTTTAAGTATTTATGAGGTTTCAGAGGGGGGTAAGATGACTGGAGTTGAGGGCTCTACCAGCCTGTGGGAAGAAGCTGTTGAGTAGTCTAGCCGAGCAGGCTCTAATATCTGTTATACTGAATGACAATAAATCATTTCACCCATGTTTAGATTTCTTCTCTCTCTCTCTCTCTCTCTCTCTCTCTCTCTCTCTCTCTCTCTCTATATATATATATATAGCTCAAGTAACTAGGCAAAACTTAATGAAGTCATTATGAAAGAAATATAGAAATATGGACTTAATTTTATTTAAAGTTTAGTTACCCACCCCATATATACAGAATATATTAGTTGGAGGGCAAAATTATTAAAGACCTGTTATCATCCTATTCACTTTTCCTTTTATTTATTTTAACCTTTGAAAGTGTACTCAATGTCCTTTCCTATTGAAGTTGAATGAGCTGTCTTATCTTTATTTAATTATTGTTTGTATTGTATTATCCACATTTTCATATGACCCTGACAAATAATTTCTGCTATGTTGAGGTGACTAACTGGGATCCATTTGCAAAGGCTCATTCCTATGCCATAATCCCTACGGAAAGTCCCTCTGAAGGGTTTATTAGGGCATAGGGATGAGCCCTTCAGAATTGAACACAGTGTGTGACACCAAACAACTTCCCTGCTCAAAGTACCATGGCCAGAAGAGTCCATCAAGTGTATCCTTTAATATCCTTAATTCCAAAGGGGCCTCAAAAGTGGCCAGTTTTGAGCACATGTGGCGGCCATGATTGTTTTCACTTTCAAGCGCCTTTTAGGGGGCAATACTGTATATCCTGTTTTGGAATGCACCAAAGAAAATCAAAAGAGTTCAGAAAAATGTATGGCCTCTTAGGCTTCCGTACTGTCCTCCTGCAGAAGCAATGCGCCACCCAGTGGATGGTCAAAATATTGCATCACGCAATTAGCATCAACCCAAAATGCTTTGTGGATGTTTAAAGCATTAAAGGGATAGTTCACCCAAAAATGAAATATCTGTCATCATTTACTCATTCAAAACCTATTGAAGTTTCTTTCTGTTGAACACAAAATGAGTTATGTTGAAGAATGCTGGAGGATGACGCCCATTGACTCGTATAGTATGGTGAGGTCATTTTCATTTTTGGGTGAACTGTCCCTTTAAGGCGATGAGTTCAATCCAGTTCATTCTATCACCTGCAGTTTGATATGGTGAGAGGAAAGTATTAAGTTGCTTTTGCTTTTATTCTGCATCTGCTTCTCCAGTAACACACAAAGTCTTCAAGTGTTTCTCAGAAGGCCAATTACTGTCATCAAACTGCAGCATAAGTCTATTCTTTCTATTGAGTCAACAATTGATTTGACATTTTGCATAACATTTGTTTCTGAATGGCGCGGATGGGCTTTGGCTGATCATATTTTTCATGCACGTTCATTGTTAAATTCATGTTAAAGTATTGTTTGAAGTGGAAATCTCTGACCTTTGACGATGCTCCGTATCCTGAAGAGAAACCGGTCAGACATTGGCTAATCTGCTTGTTTTGTCTTTGCTCTGTTAATCTGCTTCCACCTCCACATGGGTCACCCTCAACCTAAAGATGAAGTTTAGGATGAAAACAATGAAAGCATGAACATGTGATCTTACAGACTGAACAGCGTTTATAGGTGATTAATCAAATATTTGGTCAGCTTTTGTTTAAATGTGCTTTCAAATTGTGCTTGTTATGTGAACAGTATAGTTTGCAAGGAATAGAAACTGTATTAATATTATAAATTCGATCTAATTTGTTCTGGTATGAGGCCTAATGTGAGGCTTAATTTTGGAATATTTGTGAAGTATATATTTTTCAGTATTTTCTTCAGAAACTGGTTTTATTGTGGATCTTCTTGGCACTTATCTGTACAGACACATAGACAAACATCATCAAAAAAGTGTCAAGATTTCAACTAGCTGACATTTCTCTGAACATCTTTCAGTGTTTTGTGTTTCAGAATAACCTCTGAGAAATTCTGAGAAATCTTGTGAGACTTTCAATGACAAATTGAACAGAGTCTGCATGAAGGAGGGGGGAAATATGATGCTGCTTTTATTCTTATTTTGCCCTCTAGATGTTCCACAGTATCTGTAAACACGTAAGACATGAGAACCTGAAAACACAAGCAGAATAAAATGCACGCACGCACGCACACACACACGTTTGTTTTTGTGAAAAGTGTGTACATTACATAGGTTTCCATTCATTTTATACTGTCCAAAGCGTATATTGTATTGGCCTAACCCCACCCTACCCCTAAACGTCAGCAATGTCCTCATATTTCACCTCCTTTTTGTAATACCTGTGTCATACCTATGTCATTATACAGATTTGTGTCCTGACATATCTCAAAAACACGTACACACACACACACACACACGCACACGCACACACACACACACACACACACACAGCTGCCCCTCAGCAAAACACCTAACCCCTAATTGCTCGTATATACATTATATATAATGTCCAAAAATATTGAAGTATTACAGAAGGTTTGACTACATAGAAATTATGACTACGTTGTCATACTTATATTTTCAATGAGTCTTCTGGTTTTTGTCTGTGCTTCGTCGCCATTTTGCATTTACCCAAAAATGTATGTTAAAATACATATATATCATTCATTCATTTTCTTTTCGGCTTAGTCCCTTTATTAATTTGGGATCGCCACAGCGGAATGAACCGCCAACTTATCCAGCATATGTTTTACGCAGCGGATGCCCTTCCAGCCGCAATCCATCACTGGGAAACATCCATACACACTTATTTCCACACATACACTACGGACAATTTAGCTTACCCAATTCACCTATACTGCATGTCTTTGGACTTGTGGGGGAAACCGGAGCACCCGGAGGAAACCCACACCAACACAGGGAGAACATGCAAACTCCACACAGAAATGCCAACTGACCCAGCAGAGGCTTGAACCAGCGACCTTCTTGCTGTGAGTCGATTGTGCTGCCCACTGCGCCACCACATCGCCCCATATATATATCAATTAAAAAATAAAAAATAATAATAATAATAATAAAAAAATAAAACTTCTTTAAGCTATTCTGTTTACATCATGTATTTTATCATGCATATAAAATATGTACAAAAAACTATTACAAAATTGAAGGTTATTGATGATGCAGGTTATTTTTGGAGGATATACTGTCCAGTAAAACGTGTATTCTCACTTTGTGCCACACCTTTGTTTGCAATCTAAAAACTATGCAAATATGAAATTGTATAAATGCTATATATCTGCCTCCCTGCACTGTATTGAAAATATTGTTTTCTTTGTTTATACAAGGTCACAATGGAGGAGGAATTTACCATTTTAAATACTGGGTTTCATTGTTTTTTAAACAGGCTCTTTAAAGATTTAATGCTTCCACAACTGCTTGTCATTTTACAGGATTTTAATGATACCAAAATGTTAACACGACATCTGCCTTTGTTAAAGTGACAGGAGCTAGAGAGTGTGTTTCTGTTGCACATATTTTCTCAAACCGCATAGACTGTAAGAATAAAAAGCATGATATGAGAATAAAAGCTGAATGATTTTCCACCAGAAAACCCACAATATAACATAATATATTTATTTATGCTGTATTCAAATAACTTAAAATGTAAAACTCACCAAAATCAATATAAGGACATGCAGCGTTCAGCATAAAGGAGTACAACCCTTACAGAGCTCTCTTTTAAATTAATTCTTTCTATGGGACGCTATACAATAATATATTTGTGCATATACATAGTCAGTACCAAAGCCAAAACTGGAGCTAATTTAACAAAATAACTTCATGATAGGGTGACACGGTGGCTCAGTGGTTAGTACTGTTGCCTCAAAGCAAGAAGGTCGCTGGTTTGAGTCCAGGCTGGGTCAGTTGGCATTTCTGTGTGGATGTTCTCCCCGTGTCGCGTTTCCCCCACGGTCCAAACACATGCGCTGTAGGTGAATTGAATAAACTAAATTGGCCATAGTGTTTGTGTGTAAATGTGAGTGTGTATGGGTGTTTCACAGTACTGGGTTGCAGCTGGAAGGGCTGTGTAAAACACATGCTGGAATAGTTGGCGGTTCATTCCGCTGTGGCGACCCCTGATGAATAAAGGGACTAAGCTGAAGGAAAATGAATGAATGAATGATAACAAATAACTTCGAAATAATGCCAAAATAAGATCACCGTCCAGAAATGTATACACCCCAGTGACAATGATAGGAACAAATATTTAATACAATTAAAAAAATACAATTTTGCATTCTGCACACCTTATTTGAATTTAATCTATTACATTTCTAATCCTAAAGACGTTAGATGAACAACACTTATTTTAATACCCCCCTTTTTTTTGCACAATATCCTGCACAACATTGTTCAGTCTCATGTAAAAGTACTTGTATAGCCTGTCTTATGTGTATAGTTGAAGTATTTTATTCTATTTTATAATATATGTTAGTTATGCATAGGTTTTTTATAATAGCTCTTATGTCCAGTGTTGTGTTTGTATTCATGATTAATCCATGTAGCACCGTTGTCCTGCGAGACACCACATTTCCTTCCTCTGTATGTCCACACATGTAGCGGAATGACAATAAAGCACGACTTGACTTGACTTGACTTAATGAATATAACTGATAATAAATAAAATGGTTTTGTTCAAATGCAGGGCCTCACGGTGGCGCAGTGGATAGCACATTCGCCTCACAGCAAGAAGGTCGCTGGTTCAAGCCTCGGCTGGGTCAGTTGGCGTTTCTGTGTGGAGTTTGCATGTTCTCCCCGTGTTGGCGTGGGTTTCCTCCGGGTGCTCCGGTTTCCCCCACAAGTCCAAAGACATGCGCTATAGGGGAATTGGGTAAGCTAAATTGACTGTAGTGTATGAGTGTGAATGGGTGTGTATGGATGTTTCCCAGAGATGGGTTGCAGCTGGAAGGGCATCCGCTGCGTAAAACATATGCTGGATAAGTTGGCGGTTCATTCCGCTGTGGCGACCCCAGATTAATAAAGGGACAAAGCCGAAATGAAAATGAATGAATGAATGTTCAAATGCACCAAAATAAATTGGCTTAAATTGATAGAAATATTAATTTTCCAAACGGGGTTTACTCATGTACACTGTGCACTGTACAACAACAACAAAACCTGATTTACGAATGATTTTCCCTCAGAACCTATTAGTAAATTTCTTAAATAATTACAAAGAAACTGTAATGAAACTGTAGACGTAATGTAACTGTAATGTAATTAAACAATGAACGAGTATTTCCATCTAAACATATCTTTGATTTACAACCATATATATTTATAGCAGACAGTGTTTAAACAGACATGATATTTCTAGCTGTTGAGAAATCCACGTGTTTCAGTCATAAGAGTTTACATTTTTATCTTAATCTATCCAAGTTCACTGTTGCTGCTCTATTATTAGGCTGATTTATTCATAATAAAATGTACTGCTGTTATATTTTGGTAGAAAACAGAGAGGCCTAGTGTACACATCCTTTGCAATGCCAAGAACCAACAAACATTTATTACTTGTGTTTCTATTATTCACATGAGTTCTGAGAATTACAGAAGCAGTTGCTCTGTAAATCAGCGTAATGAGACTCCACTGCTTTCTTTGAACAGGTTAAGCAATGACTCTCAACCTTCTCAAGTTAATAAGTGGCAGATATTTATTAGAACCAAAAACAAATGTACAAATCTATTAAAATAAGGCAGCAGTAATAGCGTAAGGACAAAACCTGCATTGATCTCTGACAGCAGAACCAGTTTTAGGCAGAGCAGGTCAAAGGTAAAGAGCAAACTGAAGGAGTCATCTTCTATATATATTTTTTTCCTCAATGTTTTTTGCAACTTTAATGCTCAATGTAAACACTGTAACTTTCAGAACGCCCTGTTCAGGCCAGATGGAGCATTTATTGAGCTGCAAACCCAGCTAACATAACTAACATAAGTGGATTTCTGCTCAACACATAAAATTATGAAAACATTTCTGATAAGAGCGACTTTTAAGCAGCTTTCAGTTGTAACTTTGCTCTATAAAGTTTGTTGTAAAATTGCAGCGCTTCCTTCTTTTGGCCATACTGAAATTATTTTCTATCATAGTTCAATTGTGTACATAATGTCATTTTTGCATTCCCTTTTCTCTTGTGGTGACAGATTACATTACGACTCTAAAAAGGTTCTATATTATAGTCTTATTCATTCATTCATTTTCTTTTCGGCTTAGTCCCTTTATTAATCTGGGGTCGCCACAGCGGAATGAACCGCCAACTTATCCAGCATATGTTTTACACAGCGGATGCCCTACCAGCTGCAACCCATCACTGGGAAACATTCATACTCATTCATACACTCACTCATTCATTCACACACATACACTACAGACAATTTAGCTTACCCAATTCCCCTATAGCGCATGTCTTTGGACTTGTGGGGGAAACTGGAGGAAACCCACACGAACACGGGGAGAAATGCCAACTGACCCAGCCGAGGCTTGAACCAGCGACCTTCCTGCTGTGAGGCGATCGTGCCACTGCGCCACCGTGAGGCCCATTATAGTCTTATTTACTATTATAAAATATAATTTGTGCTCAAATTGTTTTGCTGCATTTTTGCTCCCTCTAAGGACATTAGAGTAAGCTAAAAGTTAAACCTTTTGTTACTTCAAATGCAATAAACATTAACTTAAATATATGTTTTTTATTTTTTTTATTCCAGCACAATCCCAAGGAAAATGTTTCTCCTTAGTTTAACTATGCTAGAACACTACAATAAAAATTAAATAAACATTACAGATGATCAAATGACAAGTATTCAGCATATGAGTGCAAATTACATAATTTAACCAGAGAAAGAACTGCAAAATGTTTTGTTTTTTTCCATATTTTGACTCTGATTCCAGATTTTCATATAGCTGCATCCCAGCCAAATATTGTCCTAACAAACCATGCATCAGTGGAAAGCCAATTATTTAGCTTTCACATGATGTATAAATAGGCACAGCACGGTGGCGCAGTGGGTAGCACAATCGCCTCACAGCAAGAAGGTCGCTGGTTCGAGCCTCGGCTGGGTCAGTTGGCATTTCTGTGTGGAGTTTGCATGTTCTCCCCGTGTTCGTGTGGGTTTCATCCGGGTGCTCCAGTTTCCCCCACAATTCCAAAGACATGCGCTATAGGGGAATTGGGTAAGCTAAATTGTTTGTAGTGTATGTGTGTGAATGAGTGTGTATGGATGTTTCCCAGTGATAGGTTGCGGCTGGAAGGGCATCAGCTGCGTAAAACATATGCTGGATAAGTTGGCGGTTCATTTCGCTGTGTCGACCCCAGATTAATGAAGGGACTAAGCTGAAAAGAAAATGAATGAATGAATGATGTATAAATAGGCGGCACAAAAAATGTAATAAAAAAATTGAATAAGCTAAATTGGCCGTAGTGTATGTGTGTAAATACAAGAGTGTATGGGTGTTTCCCAGTGTTGGGTTGCGGTTGGAAGGGCATCCGCTGCATAAAACATATGCAGGAATAGTTGGTGGTTCATTCCGCTGTGGCGACCCCAGATAAATAAGGGACTAAGCCGAAGGAAAATGAATAAATGATGTATAAATCTCAATTTTGAAATAATTTGACCCTTGTTTTGTGGTCTAGGGTCACATATGTGTAAATACAGGAAATGGAATTCAATCAAAAGCATTTTCCCCCTTACACCCTTGATGGAATGACACGAACCGGTTTCTTTTAGGGGATGTTTACACAACAACATCACTTTTAAGAGCCAAAAAATGCACTCCTTTGAAAACATGCTGCAAAGCATTACTGTAAACTACAACATGTGATTTGGTGAACACTGTAGGACAGGACTGTGAGCTTGATAGAATGCAATTACATAATTAATTTCTGTGTTGGGGCCTCACGGAGGCGCAGTGGGTAGCACGATCGAAGGTCGCTGGTTCGAGCCTCGGCTGGGTCAGTTGGCATTTCTGTGTGGAGTTTGCATGTTCTCCCCGTGTTGGTGTGGGTTTCCTCCGGGTGCTCCGGTTTCCCCCACAAGTCCAAAGACATGCGGTATAGGTGAATTGGGTAAGCTAAATTGTCCCTAGTGTATGTGTGTGAATGAGAGTGTGTGGATGCTTCCCAGTGATGGGTTGCAGCTGGAAGGGCATCCGCGCTGTAAAACATATGCTGGAAAAGTTGGCGGTTCATTCCGCTGTGGCGACCCCAGATTAATAAAGGGACTAAGCCGAAATGAAAATGAATGAATTAATTTCTGTGTTAATGAGTAACAAAACAGTACTTCACCTATGGCCGTGCATCTGTAGAGCTGCAGAGTGGGCTGAACCTCTCAGGCATTGTGAAGGACAGGAGCTCTGCTCTGTTGACTGACAACAGACAGCAAATAGTTGACAAAACACAGACAAAGTCAATCTCAAATTCACAATGTATAGGACTCGATTCTGCCATTAGAGTCATTATAAATGCAAAAACACTTTAGAAGTCAACCTCCAAAAGCCAGTTGTTTGATGCAGGTCCATGCTAGTTTAGAACTTGGCTGTTAATGCTGGTTAACCAATTAAAGCTCAAAATATGCTGGTAGTGAGCAATACTGGACTGTTTAATAGGGAACAAAGAAATACTTCATAAAATAAAATGACAGGCCGCAGTAATAAAATACCATTTAGACGTCACGACTGATCTGTGAGTATATTCTCACTTGATCATCTGTAAGACTAGCGATATCTGTAATAACCTACAGCAAAGAGTGAAGTGTGTAAACAGTTGTTTCGGCTTCAAAGGAGTCATAAATTGCTGGACTGATATTTATCAGTGGATTGTTTGTTCAGTTCCAGCTCACGGCTGCTCATTTCACCTCGAACAGACCCGACGGCCACAGTGGACGAAATAAAAGTTATCGCTTTATCTTCTTTATTTCATAGAAATCAAGCTGCGCTCTTTGGTCTGTTTGTGGAAATGATCTGGGTACTCTTGAAGCATGAAAGTGGACGGTACAAAAACTAAACTGCTGTTTTTTTATTATTGTTATTATTATTGATGATTGTTTTTAATAGTGGAGGTACTACTGCAGTTTTTATTAGTTATATTTTTGTATTATACATTTTTCTGTTCTTTTTTCATTATATATGTTCACTGCTATCATAGTTTCCAGTTTTTTATCAACTAAATGAGAAATAATATTCTTGTTAATTAGCTAAAATTAAATGTTTACATTTTTATATATTTAATTTAACTTTGTGTTCATTTTAAGTGACAAAACTGAAATGTTTTCATGTTATGCTTGTAGTTTGTCAACTATAATAGCCTTGGTTTACACTTTTAATTTAGATTTGCATGAGGAACTTTGGTGTTAATATACTGCAGTTTTTATTAGTTATGTTTTTGTATTATATATTTTTAAAATGTCTATTGTATTTTTCATTTTTATTACATCAAAATATTGCATTTTTAGCTGAAATTAAATGTTTACGT
>CAIGQW010002637.1:73655-97711 GCA_903798125.1 Danio choprae | reverse complement strand
GTTTTTATTTATATTATAAATTTATATTAATTATAATAATTACATTTATATATATATATATATATTAATTTTGTGTTTTAAATGTCTATTGTATTTTTCATTTTTATTACATCAACTTCAACTAAATAAGAAATATTTCCTTTTTAGCTGAAATTAAATGTTTACGTTTATATATGAATTTAATCATTTATATATAATTAATCATTTATATTAATTATAATAATTACATTTATATATATATATATATATCAATTTTGTGTTAATTTTAGGTAACAAAGCTAAAATGTTTTAACTGTATGGTTGTAGTTTGTCAACTATGATTGCCTTGTTATACACTTTTATTTTATTTAAATATGCATGCTGTATCTAGCAGGATTTAACAATAGTGACTTGGTTCATCGTTGTTTTGTTATTTATTTTTACACTATTATGTTAGAAATGCAACAATTAATAAATAAATAAAATAAATGTAATTTAATAATAAAATAAATGTCCTGTTTATTTGTTTAAAAACGGCTTTCTGGAAAATAAGAAAAGTTACATTTATAGTATAACTGTTAATTTATTTTAATTAATAAACCATTTTATAGACCAGCCCTTGTCCTGGGTGTCACTAAAATGACTTACCTGTGTGGATGAAGGTTAAATAAATGAAAGGTTAAGGATGAGAGGCGTCAAACCCCTCCCAAAATCTCTCCGATCTCCTCCCAAAACACAGGTGAGCTGGCAGATTATAAATTTAGTGAACTTTGCATGGCCAGACAGACACTTGTGTCTCCAAACAAGTCAACAGGTCGACAAGGAAGAAGGGGGCAGATTTTGGGTTGAAATAAACTTGGAAAATGGGGCTTGGAGTGAGTGGAGTATCTTGATTATATTTTCCGGAAACAACCAGTACATGTTGTGATTTGGATGCTGGTGAACTGGTTGGTCCTAAACTGAAGCATAACCTGCATACTAGCACTAAACCAGCATACGCCAGCATGCATTTCCATGCAGGTGTATGCTGGTGCTTTCTGGTGGCTTCTTAAATCAGTTTGCTTGAATATTTGATTCTGCTGATGTTTCAGTCTGATCAAGTGGTTTTTGTTTTATAGACAGGGAATGGTGACTACAGGTTGACTCCAACATCTGAGGATGAACTCAAAAAGTCAAAAAAGGGAAAGAGGAAAAAGGACGTGGATGAACTGAAGAAAGAAGTGGAACTGGTGAGAAATTCATACATGCATTACATTACATTATCGTGTCAGCTAGGACGTAGAGGGCTGATCACCATAATGCTGATAATATGATTTGAAACTATAACCAAAGTTATTTTCCACATCAAAAGTAATGTAAGCTTTTTTTGCTCTTCTTCAGGATGACCACAAGCTGACATTGGATGAACTTTCTCGCAAATATGGCACAGACATGACCAAGGTGAGTGGAAGTTAATGAGACTTTTATGTGAAATTCATTTCATTTGTAGATTGAAAATGTAGATTAACTTGCTGTGCTGTAGAAAATTATAACTTTGTCTAATATTTATGTAATATTTGAAGAGACAAAATATTTTATGAATGCATTCCTGAAGTTTTTCTTCTTGTTTTGAATCAACACACCTGCTTAATCAATACAGGCTACTGTTGAATTAAAAAACAATAGGCTTGCATTTCGTAGAAATCTGTGTGGGTGTCTGCAAATTTAAGCTACTTGACTTAAAGTTGTGCTTTTGTTTCTTCTATACGTGTTTGAATTCCTCAATGCTCTTACCCAATGCAGGGCTTGTCTTCATTTCGTGCAAAAGAGATCCTGGAGCGCGATGGGCCGAATTCATTGACCCCACCTCCTACAACTCCACAATGGGTGAAGTTCTGCAAACAGCTCTTCGGGGGTTTCCAAACTCTGCTGTGGTTCGGTGCATTTCTTTGTTTCTTAGCATATGGAATCCAGGTTGCATCTGTGGAAGACGCGGCACATGACAATGTAAGAGAGAGAGAAAATATCGACATAAATATCCACCTTTTTCCTACAGCCGATGACGCATTGTGTGGATTATGGGGGTTACTTCCATTAAATTGCAAACAATCAGTGAAGTGTTTTGAAAGCTCTACAATGAGGTGTTATTGCTCTCACATTTCATCCATCCAATATTACAAGGCAACTTAATAAATTGCTTTCAGCACAGCATGAAAGGACCCCAAATATACTTCTCTTTTGACTGACTGAGTCTTTTTGTGGCAATTTTACAGACAAACCTTCAACATTACAGTACTGAAGGGAATATAGTGAGAAAATAATCTGAACAAACAAAACAACTCAAAAGAGCGTTGACCAAAGCTATGCCTGTGATACTAATGTCATGTTAAAAGAGCAAGTGTAACACAAAAAACAAGCACAGATCAAAAAGTTTAATTTGATTCATAAAAAACAAAGCCAATTATACCCCTCATTCAGTTTTTACTACGTAAGTAGATTAAGTGTAGCATAACCCTATTATATGAAGTGATGTGTTTAAGCTTTCTTTAATTGAAGTTCTTTGAGGTTTTTCTTCCTTCACTTCGTCAATTGGTGAAGTTTTTTCCTCGCCACTGTTGCCACTGGCCTGCTCGGATCGGGACTTGTGGAGCTGCGCTTCGGTGGATTTGCTCTTCAGTGTTTGAACTTTCAGCAGTGAAACTTAAACCACACTGAACTGAACTAAACTCTGAAATCTGGACTTTACTAGAACATGTTAAGCTGCTTTGACACAATCTACATTGTAAAAAGCGCTGTATAAATAAACTTGAATTGAATTGAATTCTTCAAACCGGAAGAGCAACCCATAATTTGAAACACAATCATCACTGGTGGAAAAATGTGGATAGAAATTCTGTACAAATAGTTAATGTGTTAATTATCTGTGATTATCATATCTGTTCTGCAGCTGTACCTGGGACTTGTGCTTGCGTTTGTTGTCATAGTCAATGGATGGTTCTCGTTCTATCAGGAATCCAAGAGTTCTAAAATCATGGAATCTTTCAGGAATCTTGTTCCTCAGGTACAGAAAATGTTTCCTTTGACATTCAAGTGTAGCTTGCACTTGGTACAGCAGGAGTCATTGTTCTGTTTATCCAGCAAGCTCTAGTTGTGCGGGATGGAGAGAAAAAGGTCATCAATGCTGAGGAGGTCGTTGTAGGTGATCTTATAGAGGTCTGTGGTGGAGACAGAATCCCTGCTGATCTGCGTATTGTCTATGCACAAGGATGCAAGGTAGGACATAAAGTGTTTCTGAATGTAATGTGTAAAATATCACTGCAGAAAAATCACCTGCATAAGAGATATTTTGCAAGCTGGGACCAGCATGAAGATACTGATTGCTGGTTCCAGCATGGGAAGTGGGAATGTATGCCTGTATACATCTATGTTTTCCTTTTGAACACCATGACTACATGGACAAGCCCTAACAAGAATCAGCTTGGACCCACGTGGAATTCATACTGATGTATGGTCAGTTTGTTCATGAAGCTTCCTTTTTCACTTTTCCAGGTGGACAACTCTTCCCTCACTGGTGAATCTGAGCCGCAGTCTCGTTCTCCTGACTTCTCCCATGAAAACCCTCTAGAGACAAAAAACATCGCATTTTTCTCTACCAACTGTGTTGAAGGTACAAGAAAGTAGATATATTGGATGTTTTTACAGTGTGGACTAACTGGGTATTTAAATTACTGAACATAATGAAACCCTAGGTACTGCCAGAGGGATTGCCATCAGCACCGGTGACCGCACTATTATGGGTCGCATTGCATCACTTGCCTCCAGCCTGGAAGGTGGACAAACACCAATTGCTAGAGAGATCGAGCACTTCATCCACATTATCTCTGCTGTATCTATTTTCCTGGGTGTGACCTTCTTCATCCTGTCCCTAATCCTTGGATATGCGTGGATTGAAGCAGTTGTTTTCCTTATTGGAATCATTGTTGCTAATGTGCCTGAAGGTCTCCCTGCCACTGTAACTGTAAGTTAGAATGATTGTTTATTATTCCTGTTGGTATTTTAGGATCCCTGATGCTAAATGATTGGCTCTTGTCTGTTTATGTAGGTGTGTCTGACTCTCACTGCCAAACGAATGGCAAAGAAAAACTGCCTGGTGAAGAATCTTGAAGCTGTGGAGACTCTTGGCTCGACCACCACCATCTGCTCTGACAAAACTGGAACTCTGACCCAGAACCGGATGACTGTCGCTCACATGTGGTTCGACAACCAGATTCATGAAGCAGACACCACAGAGAACCAGAGTGGCACCTCCTTTGACAGGAGCTCTCCTACTTGGGCGGCCCTCGCTCGAGTTGCTGGTCTCTGCAACCGCGCCGTCTTCCGTGCTGAGCAAAGCCATCTCCCAGTCCTTAATGTGAGCTTGCCTCCAGTTTTCTTAATAACTAAATAAGCTTCATTAGGACTTGCAACTTTTGCTAGTTCAATATAGCTCTATTATTTTGAGTACAATTAAATCTGTTTTGCAGCGAGAGACAGCTGGTGATGCCTCAGAGTCTGCCCTCCTGAAGTGTATTGAGCTGTGCTGTGGTTCAGTCACTGAAATGAGAGAGAAGTACACAAAGATTTGTGAGATCCCTTTCAACTCCACCAACAAGTATCAGGTAGTTTTGCTGAGATGTTATTTGAAGGTGAGATGATGTAAATTTGACTTCAGATCCTAATAGACTTTTGTTATACTTATTTCTAGCTCTCAGTCCACAAGAATCCCAATTCCTCAGAGACTAAACACCTGCTGGTGATGAAGGGAGCGCCTGAGAGAATCTTGGACCGATGCTCCACAATTTTAATTAATGGAAAAGAGCAGCCTATGGATGATGAAAATAAAGATTCTTTTCAAAGTGCTTATGTGGAACTTGGAGGTCTTGGAGAAAGAGTCCTGGGTAAATGCACCAATGGAATTTCATTGTATGAAAAGCATTAGATTTATGGCTACGGAAGAATATAAAAAGCATGGTAAATTACAGATCATAAAAATAATAATACATTTTCTGTAACAGGCTTCTGCCAATTTAACCTGCCTGATGACCAGTTTCCTGAGGGTTTTGCATTTGATCCTGAAGATGTTAACTTTCCCACTGAGAACCTGTGCTTCCTTGGCCTCATGTCCATGATTGATCCTCCTCGTGCCGCTGTACCAGATGCTGTGGCCAAATGCCGCAGTGCTGGAATCAAGGTTTAACTTTTATTCAAGTTAAACTACTTGAATATGCTTAGCCCATATTAAATGTTTCAAATAATAAGCAATAATAAGCAACTATTCAATTATAGCTCATTTAAATGAATGGCTCTTCCAATACAGGTAATCATGGTTACCGGTGACCATCCAATTACAGCTAAAGCTATTGCAAAAGGTGTCGGCATCATCTCAGAAGGCAATGAGACTGTTGAAGACATTGCCGCTCGCTTGAACATCCCTGTTGGAGAGGTAAATCCAAGGTAAACCCAGCCACCTAAAACACAGCAACAATTAAAAAAAATATATTTTGCAAGCAATACTGGACTTTCTGGTCTTCTAATACAAACTTGTCTCTAGAGATGCTAAGGCCTGTGTGGTCCATGGTGGAGAACTGAAGAACATGAATGACAGTGACCTGGATGAGATCCTCCGTTATCATACAGAAATTGTGTTCGCCAGAACTTCTCCACAACAAAAGCTGATCATTGTGGAAGGTTGTCAAAGACAGGTGCTGCCAGAGTAATCTATCCAATCCTACAGATATACAGATTTACACAAGTAGTTCCACTTTAATGCCTTTTTACTCTTATCAGGGAGCCATTGTAGCTGTTACTGGTGATGGTGTCAATGATTCTCCTGCTCTGAAAAAGGCTGACATTGGTGTGGCTATGGGTATTGCTGGATCTGACGTATCCAAACAGGCTGCTGACATGATCCTTCTGGACGACAACTTTGCCTCAATTGTCACTGGAGTAGAAGAAGGTATGTCAAATTTTGGGAACCTGCTCGACTGAAAAAATCTGAAGACCCACATCTCAAACATATCTTCTATATTTTTAGGTCGTCTGATCTTTGACAACTTAAAAAAGTCCATAGCCTACACACTGACTAGTAAGATCCCTGAGATGTCACCCTTCCTCCTGTTTGTCGTTGTTGGTATTCCTCTACCTTTGGGCACCGTCACCATTCTCTTCATTGACCTGGGCACTGACTTGGTAGGTAGAGGACCATTACTTTACAGAACTATAAACTATGCAGTCGGTTTTTATTCAGCTTACATTTCTTGACACAGATTCCAGCTATCTCCTACGCCTATGAAAATGCAGAAAATGACATCATGAAGAGACAACCCAGAAATGCTCAGAAGGATAGGCTTGTGAATGAGAGGTTAATCAGTATGGCATATGGTCAAATCGGTAAGAGCACTGGATTTTTTCTTTAACTAGTCTTAGCACATATGACTATGGGCAAATTGGTAATTTTTCCTGTTGTGGCTTTTCATTTTTAGGTATGATCCAAGCTGTAGCGGGGTTCTTTACCTACATCACGGTTATGGGTGAGAATGGATTTAGACCCTCTTATTTGCCAGGACTTCGGGTTGGCTGGGAAGATAGATCTATTGCTGATCTGGAAGACAGCTATGGCCAACAATGGGTAAAAGCTTTAACTAAAATGTAAAAAAAAGCCTACTAAATATCAGCCATATAATATAACTGTGTTTATAAACATTCTTTTGTTCATCTGTGTGTGTGTTTATTCGTGTCTGATGGAGACCTATGAGGCCAGAAAGATTATAGAGTCCACATGCCACACAGCATTCTTCATTAGTATTGTGGTTGTGCAATGGGCTGACTTGCTCATTGTAAAGACCAGGAGGAACTCCATCTTGCAGCAGGGAATGAAGTATGTAAACAAATAAATGCAAACAAGCTTCAGAGAAGCAATAAAATACTGGTGGACTGTTTGTTTAGTTACAGCCCTAGGCTGCTCACCTCTAAAGCCTCATCATTTGTTCTAATTTCTTTCCTAGAAATAAGGTCCTGATCTTTGCTTTCTTTGAGGAAGGTGCTCTGGCAGCTTTCTTGTCTTACTGCCCAGGCATGGACATTGCAGTCAGAATGTATCCTCTAAGGTGAGTGAACACACAATAAGAGAATCTTCATGTTCAAACCTTGTTAAAACTGACTGAAATGGGCAGAAATGACAAAAGTACTCTTTTTTCCCCCCATGTAGACCATTGTGGTGGTTCACTGCCTTACCATACGCACTTATCATCTTTTTCTATGATGAAATTAGAAAATACATCCTACGACGGAATCCAGGAGGTAATAACAGATTATACCAAGAGCAGTTGGCAGGCTTCAGAATCCTGAACAAAGCTGGTTGCATTTCATTTTTAGAGAGATGTTCATGTGTACTGTCTCTAATATACTGTATGTGCAAATGTGCTTTCAGGCTTTGTGGAGAAAGAAACATACTACTGAAACAAGAAGACCTTCTATTGCAACCTTACGTTCAGAGGCTCTCAAAAAATGATCAAAACGATACAGAATCTGGTGTAATTCAGCAAATAAATTTAACACTGAATGGAGCTGAATTTGTCTGTTTGTGTGTGTATTTTATTAAACTGAAAAGATGTATAAAAATAATGACAATGCACAAGAGTATACTAAGAGTTTTAGTTTACACTAATGGTCAAAAGTTTAAAATCATCGAGGCTGCTTTCATTAATACAAACTATAAATAAATAAACATCTTTAATTGCTACATAATGAGTAAAAAATAAAAATAAAAGAAATAATGCAGCTTTTGTGAGTAGAGAAAACAGAAGCACCCATAATGGTGTAGTTACATAATCTACCAGCAGGGGTCTACTTCTACAATGTCTATTCAATTCAATTCAATTCATCTTTATTTCTATAGCGCCTTTACAATGTAGACTGTGTCAAAGCAGCTTAACAGAAAATCAGCCTGACCTTTGCCTTATCAGCAGTTTATGTATTAGTAAGACAAAAATTTAAATATGTATTGCTTTGAATGTCTAATTAATGCATCATAAAGTCACATTGAACTGTGATTCTCATGCACAGCTAATAACAGCAATGTATAATGTGTCTCCATAATTGATTGATCTCAATTGACTTCAGTGACCTTTATTTCAAGTGAATAAAGTGAATTCAGTTTATGTCTATGTTGCATTCTCTGAAAACCGAGCTGCAATACCAAGAGTTCAGATCATTCTTGCTATTATAAGGGCAATATAATTATCATGTGGTGTGTAGGTTGTGAAAAGTCTGTTTATACACATCAGTGAAACCAGCAGAACATGCTGTACATCGGTCAAACATTGCATTATAAAAACAATGGTTCACAAATGTGGACTGGCATCAGTTGTTAAACTACTAAACGTATTAAGGAAATAACATGAACAGTGAGGCTCTGTTGACTGACAAAACAGAAAAGCGTTTACAAAACAAGGACATGGTCCAACTAAAATGAGTATTTAATTGTGCTTAAACTATGCCTATATAGGGTAGCACTTTACAGGTTAAATTTGGTCATCCTTCAATTTCAAATAGACAAACAGCCAGACAAGAATTTCATTTTCATTTTCATAAATACACAGCAATGTTCAAATTATGAGGATATTACTTTGAATATTAGGGAAGTCTTATTCAAAATACTTATATAGAATATATAACTTATATCTTACTTATGAGTTCATACATGAGACATGATGGAGGTTAAAGGAATGTTAAAGCTAGAAGTCACCAGCCTAACTCCACCCAAATTTTCCCAAAATCCTGCCCTAAATATGGTGAGTTGACAATACAAATGTGTGACGCTGGTGTGCTGTACTGAGCGACTCGTGTCTCCAAGCTGCTATCAGAAGGTTATAAATGATTTACCTGGAATCCAAAGTATTACATTTGAATTGAAATAAGAAAAACAGGTCTTGTTTTAGGAGGAGTTTGGCAACATGTTTCTTCGTTGTGTAGATATGGCTGTATATTCAATGGGGTCACGTAAGGTTGCAGGTACATGAGTAAAGATGAGAGCATGTAAGGTTTCATGTTTGTCCTTGGGAGTTTAAAGCAGTTTATATAAATACATGATGATGTTGTAGGAATCACTGATATCCCTGTGGCACAGCGGACATGACCGCAGTGAACTTTCAATTATTTCTGTAGTGATTTTGCCTGCTATAAGTGTACTGCTGGGTAAAAGTGTCTTGTATGTCTAATAAGTTATATTACTCATTTTTATTTAAAGCTACATTGTTTAATTTGCCTATGATAAAATGAGTTAGCAGGATCTTGGCTACTCATAAAATAGTACTTTGAGAGTCAAAACCATCAAATAAAGGCAAAAACAAAATAGTACATCAATGGTACATTGAGGTCTTGTGAAGTTAAATGTTTGGTTTGTGCAAGAAACTGAACATTACAACTATATTTCCATTATTCTATAACCTTTTCATAACAGTCTGGAGCACAATTTATGAGCAAACTATTCCTTTAACATTAAAGGCAACAAATAAAGACTTACTGCTCTACACTGCTTTTGCTGAAGGCCTCGTCTCGACTGAGGGCCAAAAGAAGAGGTGGAAGAACTGTGAACTGTGAACTGTGGAGATGATGATGATGATGATGATGATGATGATGATGAACCTATTGGCAGAGATGCAACAAATCCACTTCAGAAAAATGATTCATTTTAATATTATCAGTTGTTACAATTTTTACAAGTTTGTGATAAAGTCACATTAAATGTCACCACTGGGTAAGCGGCACTGGCAGTCACACACACACACACACACATACTTACAGACATATACATACTCACGGGCCCACTTACCTCATTCATTCATATTGTTCCTCCCTGCCGTTGCAGCTATCGGAGCGCTAAACTTCACAAACTCACATTTCTCCCCCCTGAAGACGAGTTGGTGGGCTTGTTTTCATCACAAAGCTAATTAAGTCATACATGTTCCAAAACAGTTGCTTTGTTTAACAGGCCTGTAGATGTATCTGAAATACACATACCTGTTTTTCTATCTGTTAAATAAGATTAATTATTCTTTGTTTTCACAGATTAATAAATGCTTATTGTACACATGTGACTCTGGTAACCTTTAAATTGAACTCTTTAACTCTATATGAACTCTATTTAAGCATATAATCAATAGGTATATATGCCAAATCCATTTTTTGCTGCTCTTTTCAGCATCTTCACACACATTGCAACTGCACAGTGCAAGCATAATGATAAAATGATCATTGAGAATTGTTTAATGCTACTAAAAGGCTCGGCAATTGTTACCACACTCTCAAAATCACTTACTCATTCCTAGTTTTAGTGTAAAAAGCGAATCAGTGCACAACTATACTCATATATCGGCTAAATAACGGAGCATACATTAATCAAATCAGAAAGCTAAAGAACGGTAGCACAATAAACTCATCCTTTCCAGTATTTTTTGTGACAACAACTTTCTTATGCCTTATGTGAAAACCTTTAATTGAAAACAAATCCCCAAAATGAATACAGCTTGTTTAATAAACCCAGCTGTCACTCGGTTCGGTTATGCTTATTGATTTCTTTTCTGGTGTGGTTATTTTGACTGGTTTCCTGAACACGATTCACAGCTTAACTTCCCTCTTTTCTGCTTTATATAATGCTGCTGGTCTATTTATAGGTTTCAAAATGTGCAACACAGCAGACAAGTGGAAAAAGTTTTGTGATGTACAGTACTTTAATACTAGTAGTACAACAGTATGATTATACAGAATCCCACATTAAGCCCACTGCTGCTGTCTTAGGGCCTCCAGCACGAGTTCAGTCTTTTCTCGTTTTCTGTTTTATGTTCAAGGTCTTTTCAACTGGAGTCAGTCAAGTTTTTCCTTTGGATTCAGCTGACTGACTCTCTGTCTTATCAGATATAGTTAGAAATTACGTATTTAGCAAAAGGTAATATATTTGGGGCTGTGTCTCAAATGACCAGTCCAAGAAATCTTTTCACCAACAAAACTCGCAGTATATAACGTACCTTTTCACAAGTCATTGACTAAATTGAACTATACAACCAACAATAGAAGTGTTATAAAATAACAGATGTTGGGTTACATGTTTCTTTATGGTTCTTATTTTTAAGAGTCTGGTGGCAAAATTTTATTAGTTTGATATTTTGTCATGAGTCTAATGTAAAAATGATTTGCCCAGTAACCTGATATGCAGAGAAATGTGCTTTCAGTCAAAAAAAAATGCTTTTTTCTGACAAAACAAAAATCTGTCAGCAGGTTAAAAGCATCTGTAATTACATTTTGCATATGAAGTGCATGATAAACTAATAGTAGACTTGAGAAGTGATGTTGTCGAACACTGCCTAAATTTGTCATGGCTGATTAAAGCAGCATGAACCTGCTAAAATCAATATCATCTATTTACTCTAAGCATTTGAAAGAGGTCTCCACCCATCTCTGTAAATGTACCCCTTTCTAAGTAGCCTTTGCCTTGGGGAAACTTTTGAAAGTCTAATTTTAACTCCGTTTGGTCCAGACCACCAGATGCGATGCTGAAAGCAATAAAATCCATCATGCTCATGCTTGACCAAGTCAGAATAATAAAAGTGATGATGTTTCTTGAGCTGTAACAACATGTCATATAAACCTCTTTCTTATTCTTGTCTGACTAAACTCTTGTTTGAATTGGATGTGTTGTGCAGTTTGCTGCTGAAAGGTTTTTTTTAGGGTACCAGAAAACTGTTGTGACGTTGTATTGTTTTACAATTAGATAACAGCAATCAGAGATTCATTTCGGGAATATAACATTTTGTGGAGGCTTCAATCGGCTGGGTTCCTGCAAGTTTGAATGCCTCAAGGAAGATATGCACTCTTAAGTTCTGGTTACCTTGGCTGAGTTTATATACATTATATCGCTGAGTGGATGTCACAAGCACTGGATATTCCAATACCTGGATTTAGGGTAAGTATTAATTTAACATGGATACATTTTGGGGCCTCACAGTGGCGCAGTGGGTAGCACGTTCGCCTCACAGCAAGAAGGTCGCTGATCGCTGGTTCGAGCCTCGGCTGGGTCAGTTGGCGTTTCTGTGTGGAATTTGCATGTTCTCCCTGTGTTGGCGTGGGTTTCCTCCGGGTGCTCCGGTTTCCCCCACAAGTCCAAAGACATGCGGTACAGGTGAATTGGGTATGCTAAATTGTCCGTAGTGTATGATTGTGAATGGGTGTGTATGGATGTTTCCCAGAGATGGGTTGCAGCTGGAAGGGCATCCGCTGTGTAAAACATATGCTGGATAAGTTGGCGGTTCATTCCGCTGTGGCGACCCCAGATTAATAAAGGGACTAAGCCGAAATGAAAATGAATGAATGAATGGATACATTTTGATGTTCAACGTGCCCTAACTTAATGAACATTAAAGATGGACATTACTGTATCTTGCATGTTTCATGTGAAAACAGGGTGCCACAGGGAAACTGGACTCAACACAGAAGTGGTGTGGACGATATGAAGACATTATGGGACTGCAGCATTAGACCTGTTTGTGGACAGTCAAATGTCTCACTGCTATCAATGGTTCTCCCTAAAGGATGAACAAGGGTCTCCAGGCCTTAAAGCACTAGCTCACAATTGGCCAGACATGATGCTATATGCCTTCCTACCATTACCGATAATTTGGAGGACTCTGTGTGTAGTGTGTGTATTATTGTCTGCTGTTACACTGAAAACTAAAAAAAGTTTTTTTAAGGTAAGGGGTTGCAAACAATTTATATGAGCTGAATTTAAACAATTAATATTCAGCTTAATTTGTTTGTTTACATTCAACCCCTTACCTTAAAAAATGTATTAAATCCAATGAATCATTTTTTGTGTGTAGTAGCTCCACATTGACTTGCAAAACCCTGATCGCATTGACAGAATTACAACCTTGACGTCTACCCAGCAGACCAGATCTACTGAGTTAAAAAGGAAAGTATGGCACCCACATTCAGGCTCACTGACAATGTGGGTGTGGCCCTTGGATCCACCGAGTCTCTCTTGGAGTATTCACAGTGGGCCTGAAACACTGTTTTGAATGCTTGTGGTGCAGCAGTGAAGTATTGGTGAATTTGTAATAATTCATACAATCTCATTTTTATAATTTTGCTCATCCGGTTTGCCCCAGTTACATGAAATATTACACTTTCTCTAAGAGAAGGATTGTGCGTTTTAAAGAGTTATAAATGAAAATTAAAACCAAAAAGATGAAAAACAATCAATCGCACGGCAAAAACATTTAGCAAAATTATACAAAATGGCCACGTCGTAAACTTGTTACATTTTCCTGAGAGACTGGATCATAAACACAGCATTGTGTATTATCTTTGTACTCCAATCCATTGTAATTGTCACTACTGTCTTTGCGTTATTAGTGGAGAAATCTCTATTGTTGTTTCTGTTTATGGTTGCTGCCTTTTCTTTTGAAAAATCTATGTGTTTTTTCTTAGATTTACATTTTGGCCTGATCAACCCATGAAGCTGATTTGCTCTGATTTAACTTCTGGTTCAATTTAGTAAAAAGTAGCTCAGTTTTCCCCCACAAGTCCAAAGACATGCGGTACAGGGGAATTGGGTAAGCTAAATTGTCCGTAGTGTATGTATGTGAATGAGAGTGTGTGGGTGTTTCCCAGTGATGGGTTGCAGCTGGAAGGGCATCCGCTGCGTAAAACATATGCTCGATAAGTTGGCGGTTCATTCCGCTGTGGAAAACCCCAGAATAATAAAGGGACTAAGCCGAAATGAAAATGAAAGAATGAATAGTAAAAAGTAACCTTGAGATTTCCTGTGGGAAATGTTTATGTTATAACCTGTCAGATACAGGTCATAATATTGCAATAGGAAAAGTGATGGTACTGGTGCCCTCAGATGAGTGAATCTGCTGGAGACTAAGTGGACACTTAAGGCAGTTTGAAGGACATGGTGGCCGTGAGGAAAAACTGCACAGAGTCATGGAGATCTTACTTATAGGTGTCTTTTGTTAATGCCCATATAGTTACATTTATACACCTCCAACCCCACCTAATCAAAGCCATTAAAAATAATTAAAGGGAAATGATATGATTGTAATAGAACATGTAACTTTTGGGTGTGAACACTTTATTATTAGCCTCAAAACAGTGTATTCAAAAGCGAATATGTCTGTTCCCCAAGTTTCACAACAGTATTATTTATGTACTCTCTAAAAGATACAGAATCTCAGCACTTTAATGACAAATTGAATGAAACTGATTTTGCTTTTATACAATAGTAGCTGGTGAAATACTAATCCAAGCCATTTTAGCCATGTGCAAAACTACACACGTTAATAAATGCTAATTTTTTGTACTTGTTTTTTGAGTAACTTGAACTGATTATTTTGTATTGTATTTATTTTGCTTTGTGATTTCATAACGTTCTTCATTACTCAACTAAGCTTTTTCACATTGTGCTTGAGCGAAGTATATAAGCAAGTGACTGGGTGTTTGGAAATTAAGGAAATTGTTCTTATTGTATTGAAATGCAAAGTGATGTTTGCAGCCCTCATCTGATGTGATGTGGACTAAACTTGACGTTGCTTTGAAGAACATGTAGGCTGTGAGAGTCTATTGACTAACAACAGAAAGCAAAACTTTTTCAACTTTAACATTCAGTTACAACGTTAACATTCACGATTGTTACCTAAAGTAATATAGTCAATGAACAGCGGTTTCATTCATTAGACACTGAAGAATTGACTCATTATTTACCATCACCATGTGAATTAAAAAAATGTCAAAAGACTTAAAATAAAGTACAGCATACAATTATTACCATTGAAACATTTAAGAAATCTGAAACCCAAATAATTAAAGGCTGAATTAATGTTAAGGATGAAGGTCATTTACAGTGAGCTATTATTAACAAGCCATAGATCTATTGATAAGGCAATAGTTAATAGACCATTCTTGTGTCTGGGTGTCACAGAAACGTCCTACCTGTAAAAATGAAGGTTAAATAAATGTGAAATCTAAATGGCACCTGACAAACTCCTCCCTCATTTTCCCAGAAATGATGGGAGGGTATAAATCTGGAAGGCTGCTTTGGACACACAGGGACTTCTGTCTCCAATCGGCTCCACGACAGGACTATCCTGACTCCCCAAATCACTGCATTCTGGGTGGAAAATGGGGCTTGTGGTAAGACGACTGAAGCTCTACTGCTGGATTCATCATCTAATTTGTTACTACTTTTTTTAACAGATTCTGCATATATTTAATTTATTTAAGCAGATTTGTTAGGATCTGTTTTATATATTGTTTTATGTCCGGCAGACAGGGAAAGATGAGTATAAATTGGCGGCGACATCAGAAGATGGAGCCCAAAAACCTAAAAAGGGGAAAAAGAACAAAAAGGACATGGACGAACTGAAGAAAGAAGTGGAACTGGTATGAAAGGATTTGGAAATAATCTACATACTGTAAACACATTAAGCCTAAAACAGTCAATCCCTTGCTTTCATATGGAGTCTAATTTCTTGGTATCAATTTGAAGTTATTTCTTGTGAATGCTTAGACAAAGTGACTGTTGATATATCGTGTGTTTAGCCAACAGGCAGCACTTAAAATAGCACGGCGGCCTTTTTTTGAGAAATGTTGATCTATTTCACATATTAACAACATTTTAAGTTAAGGTTCTTTTAAAAAAGACAGTATTTTAATTAACTTTGTACATTATTTTGTATTCTGTCTCGAAATGTTTGTATCTCATGAGATACGTTTGGCCGTTTAGGTATATCCTTCAGGACTGATACTGAGATTTTGTTATAGTTTAATAATTTGGCCATTCGTTTGTTCAGGTAGGTACACTAGGCAACGTATCCTCTGGAAAACAATCATTTATGTTGTAATAACATGGAAAATAGCAACAAATTAATTTTCTAATGTATTTTTTGGTCTTGCATTTTAAGAGTTAAAAACTGAGATTTATTGTTTAATGTAACAGCCATAAACAAACTATAATTACCTGTTTGAATGATATCTGATGTTTTCACTGTTTAATTAATTTAATTATTAAATTAATAATAAATATATGTGGCAAGTTTTAAAATAAGAGGGGACGTCACAAGTACAATTTTTTATTGCAAATAAAAAATAAGTAATAATAATAACTTGGTCCTTTTTTTAATACAACGCAACATATCCTGGAAGACACAACATAAACAAATAAATACAAACTAAATCAAATAATTAAAAAAGTAATTTGAACATGTTTTAATTGGGACCAAAAAAAATGACATGAAATTATTTTTTGCTTTTTTTGCATGTGATTAAACGGTCAATTACTGACAAGAAAATGATCACAAACAGCTCTGAAAAATGAAGGGATCACTTTGCCATTGGCATTAATGGGTTTAGGTTTTAGGTTACATTTTATTTTACAACTGATAATGTGTCCCTCGAACTTTCAAATAACAACAGTATCATTTATTTAAAAACAAATACATATCTTTATGCTTTTACCATGGCCTCACGGTGGCGCAGTGGATAGCACGTTCGCCTCACAGCAAGAAGGTCGCTGGTTCGAGCCTCGGCTGGGTCAGTTGGCAGTTTCTGTGTGGAGTTTGCATGTTCTCCCCGTGTTGGTGTGGGTTTCCTCCGGGTGCTCCGGTTTCCCCCACAAGTCCAAAGACATGCGGTATAGGTGAATTGAGTAAGCTAAATTGTCCGTAGTGTATGAGTGTGAATGGGTGTGTATGGATGTTTCCCAGAGATGGGTTGCAGCTGGAAGGGCATCCGCTGCGTAAAACATATGCTGGATGAAGTTGGCGGTTCATTCCGCTGTGGCGACCCCAGATTAATAAAGGGACTAAGCCGAAATGAATGAATGATTGAATATGCTTTTACGATATAGTAAAGACTGAAAACGTGCTGTCAGAATCTAAAACAAATTGTTTTATTAAAAAAATAAATAAACAACACTTGTTTACTCTTCTTCAGGATGATCACAAACTTACACTGGAAGAGCTCAGCAGAAAATATGGCACTGATATGACAAAGGTAGGCTTAATGACAATTTTGGTGTAAAATAATGATGATGCATAATTCTAAATAAATATATTTGCATGATTTATGTGAAACAAATTATACAATTTTGTGGAGAAATACTTACCCTAATGTTTTTGCTAATGTTATGCCGTTACTTAAGATGCTACAACTTTTTGTTATGAAAGCCTGCAGCTATTAATAAAAAATAAAATATCATCTCAATATTATTTATTAGCATACCCGTTTATGCTTTATTTTTATAACTTGCCGCAGGGTTTGAACACTTCCCGAGCAAAGGAAATCTTAGCACGTGATGGACCAAACGCCCTGACTCCACCTGTTACGACTCCAGAATGGGTGAAGTTTTGCAGGCAGCTCTTTGGTGGTTTTCAGACTCTGCTGTGGATCGGTGCATTGCTCTGCTTCTTTGCATATTCAATCCAGGCTGCCTCAGAAGAAGAACCAGCGAATGACAATGTGTGTATGAGGGGAAATATTTTGTCTTCATCTCTAAATTGGCATAAATGGTGACAATAAATATAGTTCCATAATTGATGTTATAATAAACCCCTTTTAAGAAAATGTTTGAATCATTTAAGGCCTGTGCTAAACAACTAATCTTGAACAAGGCAGTTTCTCCCTTTGATAACTGTGCTGTAATCTTTGGATAAAGGACCGTGATTAATGACAATCTACATTACTTTTTTGCAGCTTTATCTGGGACTTGTCCTTGCTTTTGTTGTCACAGTCAATGGATGCTTCTCATACTATCAAGAGGCAAAGAGCTCTAGAATCATGGATTCATTCAGGAACCTCGTTCCTCAGGTATAACAATGTAAATTCACATTTTTTATGCCAACAATAGCTTTCATAAAGAATAAATTCTCATATTTTATTATCATGCAGAAAGCCCTGGTTGTTCGTGATGGAGAGAAAAATATAATCGATGCAGAAGACGTAGTTGTGGGTGATCTTGTGGAGGTCAAAGGTGGAGACAGAATACCAGCTGATATTCGTATCGTATCTTCACAAGGATGCAAGGTAAAAAAAATAAATAAATAATAAAAATATATATTGTCTTATTGTAATTCTCATGAAACATCCATGACTTGCTCGTCTCTCCAGGTGGACAACTCTTCCCTCACTGGAGAATCTGAGCCCCAAACTCGTGCTCCTGAAATCTCTAGTGACAACCCACTGGAGACGAGAAACATCGCATTTTTTTCTACCAACTGTGTTGACGGTACAAAAATTTAGACAGCTTTACAATATGTCTGGATAAATTAATCACTGAATCATAGAAATGAATTAATGCTTGAGCATGACAATATTCAATAGGTGCTGCCAGAGGGGTTGTCATCAACACCGGTGACCGCACTGTCATGGGTCGCATTGCATCACTTGCCTCCAGCCTGGAAGGTGGACAAACACCAATTGCTAGGGAGATTGAGCACTTTATCCACATCATCACTGGTGTAGCTGTTTTCTTGGGTGTGACCTTCTTAGTCCTGTCCCTGATCCTTGGCTACAACTGGTTGGAGGGCGTAATTTTTCTAATAGGAATCATTGTCGCTAATGTACCTGAAGGTCTCCCTGCCACTGTAACTGTGAGTATGATTGATGTTAAACTTACATATCCTTTCAAGCACATTTCAAAATCAGTTACTTAATGTGTGCTTGCTTATGTAGGTGTGTCTGACTCTCACTGCCAAAAGAATGGCAAAGAAAAACTGCCTGGTGAAGAATCTTGAAGCTGTGGAGACTCTTGGCTCGACCACCACCATTTGCTCTGACAAAACTGGAACTCTGACCCAGAACCGGATGACTGTCGCTCACATGTGGTTCGACAACCATATACATGTAGCCGATACCACAGAAAACCAGACTGGAGCCTCATTTGACAGGAGCTCTGCTACTTGGTCTGCTCTTGCACGTGTTGCTGGCCTTTGCAATCGTGCCGTCTTCCAGTCAAATCAGAGCCATATTCCAGTTCTTAAGGTGTGCTATCGTAATAGAAGTATTGAAGATTTATTTAAAGGCTTGCAGCAATAAAATGTCTTTAAGGGGCATTTGTGGTTTAATAGGCAGTTGAACTTGTACTGGCAGGATTTGAAGTTGGGGATTGAACAACAATTGCTCTCTTCCACCTTTAATACCTTTGAACTATACTAAACAATGCCACTTCTCTTTCTTTCTGTTTTGCAGAGAGACACAGCTGGTGATGCCTCAGAGTCTGCACTGTTGAAGTGTATTGAGTTGTGCTGTGGTTCAGTTGCTGAAATGAGAGAAAATTACACAAAGCTTGCAGAGATCCCGTTCAACTCCACTAACAAGTATCAAGTATGTTTTCTTTGAAGTTGTTCTTTGGAGATTAATTTTTAGATTAGGGTCACCCTAATAAGCCTTTAATATCCCTCCTTTAGGTTTCAATCCACAAGAATCCTAATTCCTCAGAACCAAAACACCTGCTGGTGATGAAGGGAGCACCTGAGAGAATCTTGGAGCGGTGCTCCACCATTTTAATTCAAGGAAAAGAGCATCCTTTGGATGATGAAATGAAAGATGCTTTTCAGAATGCTTATTTAGAACTTGGAGGTCTTGGAGAAAGAGTCCTGGGTAAAGTCACCACTAAAAAACACTAAAGTTACGACTGGAGAACTTTAAAACACAGTATTATAAATAACTCTGCATTCTCCCTCACAGGCTTCTGCCACTTTGGCCTCCCTGATGATCAGTTTCCTGAGGGTTTTGCATTTGATACTGAAGAAATGAACTTCCCAACTGAGAACCTATGCTTTGTTGGCCTCATGTCCATGATTGATCCTCCTCGTGCTGCAGTACCAGATGCTGTGGCCAAATGCCGAAGTGCTGGAATCAAGGTGTTGCTTTTGGTACAATATCCACTGCTTGAATGAATTACATTAAATGAACCAATTATAACTCTGAAACTTCTGTAATAGGTAATCATGGTTACCGGTGACCATCCGATTACAGCAAAGGCTATTGCAAAAGGAGTCGGCATCATCTCAGAAGGCAATGAAACAGTGGATGACATCGCGGCTCGGCTGAAAATCCATATCGATGAGGTGAATCCAAGGTAAACTTGTTTCAGGCACCACAAATATAAGTTTTGTTAATCTTTATGTCTGTTAATACAAAATGTGACTCTAGAGATGCTAAGGCCTGTGTGATCCATGGAGGAGAACTGAAAAATATGACTGATGAACAGCTGGATGAGGTCCTTCAACATCATACAGAAATTGTGTTCGCCAGAACTTCTCCACAACAAAAGCTGATCATCGTGGAAGGTTGTCAGCGACAGGTACCACCAGATATATTCAATAGCTGTTAATAGTGTAGACTTTTATGCAGCAGGTACCACTGTAAATCTTTTAAATTCCTTTTTTTTTTACTCTTATCAGGGAGCTATTGTAGCTGTTACTGGTGATGGTGTCAATGATTCTCCAGCTCTGAAAAAGGCTGACATTGGTGTGGCTATGGGTATTGCTGGATCTGACGTATCCAAACAGGCTGCTGACATGATCCTTCTGGACGACAACTTTGCCTCAATTGTCACTGGAGTAGAAGAAGGTATGCAATATTTTGGGAATTTGCTTTACTGAAAAATTCTAAAGACTTATATCTCAAACATATCTTTCATATCTTTAGGCCGTCTGATCTTTGACAACTTGAAGAAGTCCATAGCCTACACACTGACTAGTAAGATCCCTGAGATGTCACCCTTCCTCATGTTTGTCCTTGTTGGTATTCCTCTACCTTTGGGCACCGTCACCATTCTCTGCATTGACCTGGGCACTGACATGGTAGGAAATAAATGCCAGTTTAGCTTTATAAATGTAGAGAACTCTACAATATCCACACACTAATGCATTTGCCACCACAGGTCCCTGCGATCTCATTGGCATATGAAACTGCTGAAAGTGACATAATGAAGAGACAACCCAGAAATGCTGCAACCGATAGACTGGTGAATGAGAGGCTAATTAGTGTGAGCTATGGTCAAATTGGTAAGAACATTCTAATTCTGTACAGAGTGAACTTTATTTGTGTTTTTCTGTTTCTTTACATGTCTTCGTGTTAATTTTTAGGCATGATACAGGCAGTTGGTGGCTTCTTTACATACTTCGTAATTCTTGCTGAGAATGGGTTCTTGCCCTCGGATCTGGTAGGAATTCGAATTGGTTGGGAAGACAGATATCTCAATGACCTGGAAGACAGCTATGGCCAGCAATGGGTAGGTGCCACACAGTTCTACCAAACCTGACAGATGTCAAACCAATATTTCTATATATTAAAAAAAATAACCCCTATGTATTATTACTCATCTGATGTAGACCTATGAGCGCAGAAAGATTGTGGAGTACACATGCCACACAGCCTTCTTCGCCAGTATTGTGATTGTGCAGTGGACCGACCTGTTAATCTGCAAAACCAGAAGACTTTCCATCTTACAGCAAGGAATGAAGTATGTTCACAATGGGAGTGAAATCAAATAAATAATATTGGCCTATATCAATCACACTGAATAGTATGTTCAGTTCCAGCTCATGCTTGCCTGTTGCACCTCTAAAACACTTGTTTGGCCAATTACTAGGGATGAGATAATAAATCACTGCATTGCGAATTGAGACATCATGCATTGTGATTCTTGCTTGAATCAACTGAGAGCTTAGTTTTACCAACAGATGGCACTGTATGCTTTACAAACAGCCTTACTCTGCTTGCCTTTAATTCATTCCACATAACACCTGAACCTAACATAATCATTTTTAAAGTTAAGAAAGATTTAAGCAAATAAAAAGATTGTACATAGTAAGCTGTTAACATTTATCTCTTGGCTTGAAAGCTGAGATGCAACTAACATGACTCCAAACACACTGTTTGTGTGCATTTGAGCATAAAGTTAAAAACTAGCCAAAAATGTAAGAAACAACCCATGAATTGCAATGCATCAGTTTATTGTCCCAGCCCTACTAACTACAATTATCATAATCTCTCTCTCTTTTTTTTTTCTAGAAACCGGGTCCTCACATTTGGTTTGTTGGAGGAAACTGCTCTGGCAGCATTCCTGTCCTACTGCCCAGGCATGGAAGTTGCTGTCAGAATGTATCCATTGAAGTGGGTAAAATCATACTATATTTAATATGTTAATAATGTTAAGCACTTTAAAATTAAATAATGGTGTTTCTTTTTTCATTTAGACCTTTGTGGTGGTTCTGTGCCTTCCCATATTCTCTACTCATTTTTATATATGATGAAGTTAGAAAATATATCCTAAGGCAAAATCCAGGAGGTAATATCATTTAAATCTCACATCTAACATATTCCACATATAAGATAATGCAAATATATGAGATCAGTTTAGTTCAGTTGATGTTTCAGTTTCTGTCGATGCATTTCATTTACTTCTAGATCATATAGAAAAACTAATATCTGTGTTGTTTGGTTTCAGGCTGGGTAGAAAGAGAAACATACTACTAAGGCCAGAAGACTTTCTGCTGGGAACATGTGCAAGGAGAGATTGTATAATTTGTTAAATATCTAAATTAATGTCATTTTAAGATTTTAAATGTGACAGTTTAATAAATGAGCTGAATTTATTTTTGTGTCTCAAACATTTTTAATTTAAGATAAAACAAGAATGCAAGTAAAATGTATACATATGTTTTAGCTGCATTTAGCAGCATAGGTTATTACATTGCTTTTCATTCATTCATTCATTTTCATTTCGGCTTATTCCCTTTATTAGTCTGGGGTCGCCACAGCGGAATGAACCACCAACTTATCCAGCATATGTTTTACGCAGCGGATGCCCTTCCAGCTGCAACCCATCTCTGGGAAACATCCATACACACCCATTCACACTCATACACTACGGACAATTTAGCTTACCCAATTCACCTATAGCGCATGTCTTTGGACTTGTGGGGGAAACCGGAGCACCCGGAGGAAACCCACGCCAACACAGGGAGAACATGCAAACTCCACACAGAAACGCCAACTGACCCAGCCGAGGCTCAAACCAGCGATTATCGACCTTCTTGCTGTGAGGCGAACGTGCTACCCACTGCGCCACTGTGAGGCCCTACATTGCTTTTATATACGGTTATATATTTATATATCTCAAAGGTTGCATTATACTTTCTCATTGAGTTGTAAACATTCTTTCAATCATTCATTCTCTTTTCGGCTTAGTCCCTTTATTAATCTGGGGTCGCCACAGCGGAATGAACCGTCAACTTATCCAGCATATGTTTTACGCAGCGGATGCCCTTCCAGCTGCAACCCATCCCTGGGAAACATACACGCACACTCATTCACACACATACACTATGGACAATTTAGCTTACCCAATTCACCTATATGCATGTCTTTGGAAACCGGAGCACCCGGAGGAAACCCACGCCAACACGGGAAGAACATGCAAACTCCACACAGAAATGCCAACTGAGCCAGCCGAGACTCGAACCAGCGACCTTCTTGCTGTGAGGCGATTGTGCTACCCACTGCGCCACCGCGAGGCCTCTGTCAATCATTTTACAATTTATTTCTTTATTTAAAAAAAAATGTTTTCATTTAATCCTTTAAACTCTGCAGCTATTTAGGGTTTTCTGCCTGGATCTGTCCATTTATTTTGGAAAGTTTAATTTTCAGGAGACCTAATGGCTCACCAATATTTACCTCTAAATTATACACCTATTTATACATATTTAAATAAAAACAGATATTACAAAAACACTTAATTCTGTTTCTCTCTTTAAATAATGAATTATGTGTTAGTAAAACACTTAAAATAGTGGTACATTGTTAAACAAATTTAATGTAATAATTGGTATAAGCACTAGATTTACATACATAGTTAAAATACCTTGCTGTAAAGTAAATTAGAACAATTGTTAAGAATTGAGAACCAATAAAAATGGTTCATAATACAGCAGAAAAACTATCATATTTCTGAAGGATGATGTGATACTGAAGAGGGGGTAATGAATGCTGAAGGA
>CAIGQW010002637.1:42975-68646 GCA_903798125.1 Danio choprae | reverse complement strand
GTTTCCCTGTTTGGACATGTTTGGACATGTATGGATGTTTCCCAGTGATGGGTTGCAGCTGGAAGGGCATCCGCTGCGTAAAACATAAGCTGTATAAGTTGGCGGTTCATTCCGCTGTGGTGAACACAGATTAATAACGGGACTAAACCGAAAAGAAAATGAATGAATGAATGAAAGATAGTGCAATTAAATTCAAGCAAAATATTGCAAAAGAAAATTACAACCTACAAAATTTCAACAAAATCTTTACATTTTTATGCTTCTCTTGATGTTTCCTATTTTTTTTTTTTTTGTATTTAATATTTTTATAACATTTAAATTTAGCTGTACTAGTTTTCGGAGCGTTATCGTAAGTTATTTTGTTAGATGAGCTCCAGATTTGGCTTCAGTACTGACTAATCTAATGTACATGCACAAATATAATGCTGTATAGCTTCCCATTAAAAATATGAATTTAAAAGATAGATTTGTGAGGGCTGTACTTATATATGCTGAGCACTGTGTGTAGAATTAATTTTCTATTAATAATCTAAGTAAGAAAAACATTTTTTGCAGTGATCCCGAACACTCGCCAGAATATAACAGCTCAGATGTGGCTTGCTCTTAATCAAAAATATAGTGTGCCATCTGATAAATGTGGATCATATTTCCTTAATTGGGGCAATTGCAGATTCCATTCACCAATTTCATATAACTCTGATTCATTGGTCTCCTAAGCAAATCCCCCAATTTGTTGGTCGACATATCTTGAAGTAACTGACTGACAGTGAACTATTAATACGAAAATAGATAATAGACCTAAATGGCCTACTTGTAAAAATGAAAATGTTAGAGAAATGTTGACATCCGACAAACTCCTCCTTCATTTTCCCAGAACTCACCCTTAAAACAGGTAAGATGGAAGGGTATAAATCTGGGAGGCTGCTTTGGATACACAGGAAACCACTGCATTTTGGGTCGACATCAGTGAGGAAAATGGGAATTGGAGTAAGAGGACTAAAGCTATGCTGCTGGATTCACCATCCAATTTGCTTCTAAATTGTGAATTGCAGCTCTGGTAAACATGAAGCTCTGGTAAAGAAATAAATATGAAACCACTTTGCTGTTTCCATTAATATGTATGAGTTTTGAGTAACTTGTCTTAATTTGTGTTTTATTTTATAACTGATAACTTGTCTTAATCCAATTGAATGTCTCGTGAATGTCTTTAAAAGCATTATTTAATTTATTTAATACATTTAAAGCCTTTATTTGCAGAAATATCTCAATACTCAAAATAAAATAGTACATATTGTAAGACCTTAGGGCAGCATGGTGGCGCAGTGGGTAGCACAATCGCCTCACAGCTCACAGAAGATCGCTGGTTCGAGCCCCGGCTGGGTCAGTTGGCAATTCTGAGTGGAGTTTGCATGTTCTCTACGTGTTCGCGTGGGTTTCCTCCGGGTGCTCCGGTTTCCCCCACAGTCCAAACACATTCGCTATAGGTGAATTGGGTAAGCTAAATCGTCCGTAGTGTATGTGTGTGAATGAGTGTGTATGGATGTTTCCCAGTGATGGTTCATTCCGCTGTGGCGACCCCTGATTAATAAAGGGACTAAGCCGAAAAGAAAATGAATGAATGAATGTAAGACCTTAAATGTTTGGGAATATATTAACAAAAAGTATTTCAAAGTTACTAATACATTTTTGTTGTTTTTAATTCTTAAGCTATAAAATTATTAATTTAATTCTTTATTAACTTGGCTAAAAATACATCCCTTCATGTTTCATCATCTGAATTTTTTTTACTTGTTTACTCTTCCGCAGGATGACCACAAACTGACACTGAGAGAGCTTACAGTAAAATATGGCACTGATCTGACCAAGGTAAGTTAAATGAAAATGAAGATTAAATAAAAACTCACGGATCTGCACTGCTTTTGTTGCAGGCCCTGTCTCGACTGAGTGCCAAAGGAAGAAGGTGGAAGAATTGTGAACTGTGGAGATGATGATGATGATGATGATGATGATGAAGAACGTGTTTGAAGAGATGCAAGAATCTAATTTAGATAAATTATTGATTTAATATGATCAGTTGTTACAATTATTACAACAATTCTGTCACACATTGTTACAGTAGATGTACCTGAATTAAACTAGTGGACCCCAAGAGACCTCCAAACCTCATCCTGTATACTGGAAGGGCAATAGTTGTTCTAGCTGTTAACAAGATAAAGATAATTTTATTTTATTTACACAGATAAACAAAAAATGCTTATGCGTATTTTTCAACATGGTAACGTTAACCCTTAGCTTCTTTTTTCTGTGTGCTAACAATAAAAAAAGATTTATCAAGAAGCTCTTCATTTCATTAAGGTTAGTGAAGTACTATAAGTGTAAAGTACTATATTTTTCAGGTAAATATATTTTATTGTGCAAAAAAAGTGTATTTTGCATTCAGTGACCGACAGATGAGCAAAATTATCAAATAAAAGCAGAGGTTTAATGTAAAGAAAGTATAACACTAAGTTTTAAGAACAAAAGCTATTGTGTCAACAGTGTTTTATATGGAGTCCTCACATTAACGTTACATAAACAACGGGGAACATCTGAATGAGGCTAAGGTTAGTCATTCTCAAACGAACTAATGTTAATTCGTTTAAATCTTATGTTCCTCGCAGTGTTATACATTCACTTATAACAGAGATTGATTTCTTCACAGTGTCACGCCAAATATTCGTTAGCAAACAGCGAACTTCATTCAAACAAGCTAACATTAGCCGCTTAACTTACCTCAGAACTGCAGTTTCTTTCCTTTTGGTCATGGGATCACACAATTCACATAGCCGTTGGACTACTAAGCTCCATGTGTGTCAAACTCTTTAAAATATTATCTGAAATGTGCATGTAATAAAACTATGATGTCGAATAAATCGTGAAATCGGTCATTATAATTCGCCTGAGACCTCCTCATTGACGCTCGTCATCTGACCGTTAACTTGCACCAGCTGAGTGTGAGCGCGCGCTGCAGCGGTCATGGCTAAATTATTAACGTACAATATTATTTAATATTTTATTTTTAAGAATTGTTATAAGGTTTTGGTTGTAGTCTGAGACAAAATAATGTTTATTTCAAGAGGTTTGTGTGTGCTTCCCCTTTCGTTTTCTCACATTTCCCACGTCATCACTGTCAGCTAACAAGGTATCGGCCTAAATTACTGAAATATAAAATAATTATTGCAATTATGTATTATATAACGATGTTTTGGATTTATTTCAATTCAATCCTTTTTTTTTTTTGCTAGTATTATTTATCATAAAGATGCTCATATGTGAATGAAACATAAATTAGGTGTTGTTATTATGCTTAAAATGTCTTAAATGTGCCACCTTTTTTGATGTTCAGGAAGATTATAATCAATAGGCATATACAAGATTTATTTAGCTCCTATTGTCATTTTGTACACACACTAAAAACAGCATAATCAGCCTATAAAACATTCAAAGAGCTTTTGAAAGGCACAGGAATTGTTGACTGATTCATCGATGCACAGATATGTGTGTATAACTAACTGCAGTGTGTTTGAACATATAAATCAAATCAGAAAAGCAGACTAGTTACAAAATGGCAGCAATAACTCATCGTTTCCAGTGAATTTTGTGGAGATAAGATGAAATAATGGGTATTTTCCAACCAGTGTATATGAGGAACAGCTGCTTCTATGACTTATGAGACCTTTCATTGAAAACTAATACCAAAAGATTGTTGACTCATACAGCTTATTTAATTAACTCAACTCTCAGTGTGGTTTGGTTATGCTTTCAGCTGTGTTATTTTTTGTCTCTGTAGTGGTTATTTTCGCTGGTTTCCTGAACACATGACAACTTCTCTATTTCTTCTGGTTCTGTTCAATCTACTTATAAGTTTCCAAATGTGCGTCACAGCTGAAAAAGTTTTGTGACGTAGTAATTATACTTATTATACAGCATCTGCTGTTGTAGGGCCTTCAGTTTGGTCTTTACTCATATTCTGGGGCAGGGGCGTAGCGGACATTTTAAAAGTGGTGGGAAATCCAAAAGTTTCATTCATTCATTCATTTTCTTTTTGGCTTAGTCCCTTTATTAATCTGGGGTCGTCACAGCGGAATGAACCGCCAACTTATCCAGCATATGTTTTACGCAGCGGATGCCCTTCCAGCTGCAACCCATCACTGGGAAACATCCACACACACTCATTTACACACATACACTACGGACAATTTAGCTTACCCAATTCCCCTATACTGCATGTCTTTGGACTTGTGGGGGAAACCGGAGCACCCGGAGGAAACCCACGCCAACACGGGGAGAACATGCAAACTCCACACAGAAATGCCAACTGACCCAGCCGAGGCTCGAATCAACGACCTCCTTGCTGTGAGGCGATCGTGCTACCCACTGCGCCACCGTGCAACCCATCCAAAAGTTTACGTTCATTCATTCATTCATTTTCTTTTCGGCTTAGTCCCTTTATTAATCTGGGGTTGCCACAGTGGAATTAACCGCCAACTTATCCAGCATATGTATTACACAGTGGATGCCCTTCCAGCCGCAACCCATCTCTGGGAAACATCCATACACACTCACTCATTCACACACACTCATACACTACGGACAATTTAGCTTACCCAATTCACCTGTACCGCATGTCTTTGGAACTGTGGGGGAAACCGGAGCACCCGGAGGAAACCCACGCAAACACGGGGAGAACATGCAAACTCCACACAGAAATGCCAACTGACCCAGCCGAGGCTCAAACCAGCAACCTTCTGGCTGTGAGGCGAATGTGCTACCCACTGCGTCACCGTGCAACCCATCCAAAACTTTACGTTCATATAATTATTAATCAGGGCAGCATGGTGGCGCAGTGGGTAGCATAATCGCCTCACAGCAAGAAGGTCGCTGGTTCGATCGTATCCCACACGTACCCCCCGGTTGCTACGCCCCTGTTCTGGGGTGCAGTTTTATGTTCAAAGTCTTTTAAAGTGGAGTCAAGTTTTTCTTACTCATTCAGTTGACTGACTCTCAATCTTATCAGATATAGTTAGAAATGATTTAGCAAGTACTAAAAGCAAAAGGTAATATATTTAGGATGATGTCTCAGATAACCTGTTCAAGAAGCCTATCGCTGGCATAAATTGCAGTATGAAACATACCTTTTAACAAATCGTTGAGTTAATTGACCTGTACAACCTACAGTACATCAGAAACCTAAAATAACTGACTTTAGGTTACGTGTTGAGTTCACTGATCACTCTCGGTAGTCTTCAAAAGAATCTGGGAGGCAAATTAATATTAACTATCTCTTGATTTCTTTTGGGCCTTCAGGACTTTGACATTAATTCCTGTGTCAAATGTGTAAAAAGGATTTTCCCAGTAACCCGATATGCAGAGAAACATGCTTTCAGTCTTTGGAGGAAGTTACAGATCTCTTCTGAATAAAATAAACTCTGTCTTCAGCACCCATATAGGAATCTGATATAGCAATATATGCAAACGTACTTATTTTCCAACCATTGGAAATGCATAAATGTATATATGTTCACATATTGAACATATGTTTGTGATCTGAATGGTTGAAAATAACAGTAAACAGAAATTTTTGCACTATTTTATATATGTGAAATCCAAATATGAACTTGTATGTCATATATGTAGTTTGCGTATATTTAACTAGATCAGGGGTGACACTGTGGCTCAGTGATTAGCTCTGTGGCCTCACAGCAAGAAGTTTGCTGGTTCGAGCCTTAGCTGGGTCAGTTGGTGGGTTTCCTCTGGGTGCTCCGGTTTCCCCCACAGTTCAAACACATGCGCTGTAGGTGAACTGAAGAAATTAAATTGGCTGTAGTGTGTGTGTGTGTGTGTGTGTGTGTGTGTGTGTGGGTGTGGGTGGGTGGGTGGTTGTTTCTAGTAGGGCATCCACTGTGTAAAACATATGCTGGATAAAGTGTCGGTTCATTCCGCTGTGGCGACCCCTGATGAATAAAGGGACTAAGCCGAAGGGAAACTAATGAATGAATTCATAGATCAGATTTCAATATATAAGCCATCTGTGATTCATTTAGATGCCACATTAAAGCAAAATGACACTTTGCATATGTGAATAAGAACTATATGAACTAATATTATTAACAGGCATATAAAAGGAGACACAATGTTCCTGCTGAAACTTTCCATAACTGCCTTTAACCAGCATAAACCTGCAAACAAACCCCATCATCTATTTACTCAAAGAACTTGAAAGAGGTTTCCTCCAATCTCTGTACATCTACTCCTGCATAAGTAGCCTTTGCCTTGAGGAAAGTTTTAAAAAGTGAGTTTTCGTTTTCTTCACAATGTGATGGTTCACTGGTCTTAAAGGGAAACGGCCGTATTATACTGAGTGTCTCTTCAAAGAAAGCATGCTTTGACTTTGATATCGTTGACTTAAGCAGTCTAAATAAACTAGAACAATGCATGTTGGTTCTGCCCTTCTTTATAAAGAGAATTCATGAAGAGTTGAATAACCTGTTGTAGAAAGACTGCTTGTCATTCTGAAAGAAAGACTTGTGCTTGCTCTGACAGAAGGACTGTTCATTGATCGTGAGAATGTGAAAAGGCTCCACGAACCACAAAGCAATCAATGTTTATCCCAATAGAGATGTAGATAAATTTACTCATTTACACTCTAAACAATGCTGGATTGGCGACATGGTGGCTCAGTGGTTAGCACTGTGGCCTCACAGCAAGATGGCCGCTGATTCAAGCCCGGCTGGGTCAATTGGCATTTCTGTGTGTTTGCATGTTCTCCCCGTGTTGGCGTGGGTTTCCTCCGGGTGCTCCGGTTTCCCCCACAGTCCAAACACGTGAGTGATAGGTGAATTGGATGAGCTAAATTGGCCGTAGTGTATGTGTGTAAATGAGTGTGTATGGGTGTTTCCCAGTACTGGGTTGCGGCTGGTAGGGCATCCGCTGCGTAAAACATGCTGGAATAGTTGGTGGTTCATTCCGCTGTGGTGACCCCTGATAAATAAGGGACTAAGCCAAAAAAAAAGAATGAATGATTGAATGAAGAATGCTGGATTGTATTAACTTGATGTTGGGTCAAATATGGGCAAATGTAAAAGATGTAACCCGACTTTTGGGTTTGTCTGTATTTTGACCCAACATTGGGTTATTACAACCGAGCATTTTTAGAGTGCAGAATCACACAAAATGACAAAATCTTTTTGGCTTAGTCCCTTTAATAATCTGGGGTCGCCACAGCGGAATGAACCGCCAACTTATCCAGCACATGTTTTACACAAGCCCTTCCAGCCGCAACCCATCACTGGGAAACATCCACACACACTCATTCACACACATACACTACGGACAATTTTAGCTTACCCAATTCACCTATACCGCATGTGGGGGAAACCGGAGCACCCGGAGGAAACCCACGCCAACACGGGGAGAACATGCAAACTCCACACAGAAACGCCAGCTGACCCAGCCAAGGCTCGAATCAACGACCTTCTTGCTATGAGGCGATTGTGCTACCCACTGCGCGACTGCGTCGCCGCACCTCATTTACATTTGTGCAAACTATTCAATCTGTACATTTAGCAAATTAAAGGATTCATTTGTATGAATTTGTATCTTGTTTTCATAACTGCTTGCTCACCATTGGAGGGTTTGTTAAGGGATAGGTCTTCAAATTATAATAGTAATAAGACGTTTTTCCGTAGTTCATACAAAATTGCCACCTTGTAAAAGTCTGGGTTGTACAGTTGTCACAAATATAGCATTGTGTTTTACCTGCTGTGATCTCCATTGTTGTTTCTGCTTGATGTTACTACACATTTCGTACAGTTCATGTTCAGTAGCACATGTAAACACTGTGGAGTTTCTTCAGGGGTTTGGTGCCTTTGATTTCAGTTTTATCAGGGCGTCACAGTTTGCATCTGTTTGAACATTTTTCCCCGAAGCTGATTTGCACTCACTTTTGGTTAAATTGTGTAAGAATTAACCTTGACATTTCCTGTGGGGGCCTCACAGTGGCGCAGTGGGTAGCACGTTCGCCTCACAGCAAGAAGGTCGCTGGTTCGAGCCTCGGCTGGGTCAGTTGGCGTTTCTGTGTGGAGTTTGCATGTTCTCCCTGTGTTGGTGTGGGTTTCCTCCGGGTGCTCCGGTTTCCCCCACAAGTCCAAAGACATGCGGTATAGGTGAATTGGGTAAGCTAAATTGTCCGTAGTGTATGAGTGTGAATGAGTGTGTGTGAATGTTTCCCAGTGATGGGTTGCAGCTGGAAGGGCATCCGCTGCGTAAAACATATGCTGGATAAGTTGGCGGTTCATTCCGCTGTGGCGACCCCAGATTAATAAAGGGACTAAGCCGAAATGAAAATGAATGAATGAATGAATTTCCTGTGGGAAAGTTTCATTTACCTCACACCCTGTCCCTATACAGGCCACTATATTACAGGAAAAGTGAAGGCTCCGCTCCAGCCCTGATTTATCCTTTTTGTTGTTTTGTGACATAGGCGAAGGACATTTTTGATGAAACCGGCCCTCTTTCCGGTGCCCTCGGATGAGTGAATCTGATGGAGAAACACATAAGGATGTGTAAGGTAGTTTGAAGGACATGTGGGCTGTGAGGCTCTTTTAACCTCTTAGCGTTCCAGTGTACTGTACATGGTGTTACTGTACATGATACACACTGAGTGCTTAAATACAGCAGTGCAAAGGGGTTAAACTGTTATGTTATGGAGGTCTTAGTTGAAGGTGTGTAGTGTTTTATCTTTATCTTCATAGTTCAAATCTCACCCTCAAGCCCAGAAAATCAAAACCACAAGAAAAAGAAAATAGAAAGATTGTAATAATGCTCAGATTGTGATAGACGATGTAACTGGTGTGAACACACTTTGTTATTAGCCTCAACAAAGAGTGTTTTCATTAAAAGCTAATATGCCTCTTTTCCGAGAAGAAAGTGGCGCTGTAAATGACAGTGATGATTTCCGCTTCACAACAGTATTTACTAAATACACATATTTACAAAAACAAAAAAGTATAGAATCTCACACAGCGGATGCCCTTCCAGCCGCAACCCAGTACTGGGAAACACCCATACACTCTCGCATTCACACACACTCATACACTACGGCCAATTTAGTTAATCCAGAGCATGTGTTTGAACTGTGGGGTAAACCGGAGCACCCGGAGGAAACCCACACCAACACGGGGAGAACATGCAAACTCCACACAGAAATGCCAACTGAACCAGCCGGGACTCGAACCAGCGAGCTTCTTGCTGTGAGGCGACAGTGCTAGCCACTGAGCCACCGAGCCGCCTAATGTTGATTATTAGGTCACCAAAGACAAGATATACTGAGCGCACAGCAGGAGACAGTGATGGAGTCGCTTCAGTGGACGCGGATGATCAGGAGGACATGATGGGTAAGTGAATTTGGCCAGGACACCCACATGAAAAAAATATATAATAAATATACTATAGTGTTTTTGATCCATACCATAGTAAAGTGCATTATACTGTATATATTATAATATTCACAACACTATAGTGAACTGATAAACTGTAATAAATACTGCAGTATAATTTATTTGTACCAAAAAATGTAGTCAATTGTGGTATAATATACCTTATATAAATTCCCAGTACTGGGTTGCAGCTGCAAGGGCATCTGCTGTGTAAAACCATATGCTGGATAAGTTGGCGGTTCATTCCACTGTGGCGACCCTTGATGAATAAAGGGACTAAGCTGAAGGAAAATGAATGAATGAATATTCCTTATAATGGAAGCAAACTACAGTATTGGGTCATTTGTGTTACCACTTTAGAATTACCACAAGAGATTAATCCAAGTACTCTACTATAGTATGGTTCAAAAGCCCTATAGTATTTACTATAGTATTTTTCAAGTGGGCCCTAGGCTTTTACTTTTCTTTTTCTTCGTCTATTTTAGGCTGATTTGACCATATAAACAGAGCTACATCTAAAAGCTATATAAATAAAGATCAATTGAATTGAGCGTCTCATCCAAATCTGACAACCCTGGTCATCAGTTCAGCTCATTCATTCATTCATTTTCATTTCGGCTTAGTCCCTTTATTAATCTGGGGTCGCCACAGCGGAATGAACCGCCAACTTATCCAGCATATGTTTTATGCAGCGGATGACCTTCCAGCTGCAACCCATCTCTGGGAAACATCCATACACACCCATTCACACTCATACACTACGGACAATTTAGTCTACCCAATTCCCAATGGGGGAAACCGGAGCACCCGGAGGAAACCCACGCCAACACGGGGAGAACATGCAAACTCCACACAGAAACGCCAACTGACCCAGCCAAGGCTCGAACCGGCGACCTTCTTGCTGTGAGGCAAAAATGCTACCCACTGCGCCACTGTGAGGCCCATCAGTTCAGCTATAATAAATAAATAAATCTATAAATATCTATAATCTATATAAATCTAAATATTTCTTGGGTGGTGGGGGGGGGGGGTTGTATTGGCTTTTAAATTTGTGTGTGTTTTAAACAAGCATATAAAGAAGCCTAGGGATGTTTTAAATAATAAATGAAAGTTTTTCTTACTGTATTGAAAGGCAAAGTGATGCTTACAGACCCCAGACGTGTGATGTGGACTAAACTTTACAGCACTGTGAAAGACATGGAGGCTGTGAGAGTCTATTGACTGACAACAGAAAGAAAACCTTTTTCAACACTCACAGGATCCTGTATTCAGTCGACATTATAATGTGCCAATGTGGGTTGTATCAACCAAAATTTGGATAAAATATGGAAAAAACCCAACCAACAATTGAATTCAAAGATTTAACCCATCCATTGGGGTTGTCCATATTGTATTTTTGTCCAAAAAAATGAACAGAAGCAGTTTGATTCATCGCATACTAAACAATTTAGTCATTATAGTATACTACTTACCACGTAAATAAATAAATAAATGGTCAAAAGTCATAAAAACAGGCAGCATACAATCATTTCTGTTAAAATATTTAATAAATCTGAAATCCAAACAATTGAGAGTTGGAATTAACATGAAAGGTAGTCTTTTATCGTGAGTTATTATTAACAAGCCTCAGATCCATTGATAAGACGATAGTTAATAGACCTTTATCTGGGTGTCACAGAAATGACTTACCTGTATAAAGGAAAATGTTCAAGAAATGTTCAAAGTAAATGAAACCTGACCAACTCCTCCCTCGTTTCCCAGAACACAGGTGAGATGGGAGGGTATAAATCTGGAAGGCTGCTTTGGACACACAGGGACACTTCTGTCTCCAATCGGCTCCACGACAGGAGGACTATCCTGACTCCCCAAATCACTGCATTCTGGGTGGAAAATGGGGCTTTTGGTAAGAAGAATGAAGCGGATGGATTCATCATCTAATTTGTTAGATTTTTTATTAATCAAACTCTGCATATAGTCCATGTATTTAAGCAGATTTGTTAGGATCTGTTTTATATATTGTTTTATGTCCGGCAGACAGGGAAAGATGAGTATAAATTGGCGGCGACATCAGAAGATGGAGCCCAAAAACCTAAAAAGGGGAAAAAGAACAAAAAGGACATGGACGAACTGAAGAAAGAAGTGGAACTGGTATGAAACGATCTGTGAATAATCTACATATACACATTAAATTAAAAATATACAAGTTTCTGCTAAGAAAATGATCATGTACAACTTAATAGGTGTGTTAATTTGTGTTTTCTTTGATCATTTTCAATGTGTCTTAAAAATCTGAAAGAAGAATAGTGATGATGGGAGCATTCATATGCTGAAAATGACACTAAGAGAATATAAAGTATTTCACAATGATCTTAAATGTTGAGGAATTTAAAAAGTTATTAAATATATCAAGGAGGCCTCACAGTGGCGCAGTGGGTAGCACGTTCGCCTCACAGCAAGAAGGTCGCTGGTTCGAGCCTTGGCTGGGTCAGTTGGCGTTTCTGTGTGGAGTTTGCATGTTCTCCCTGTGTTGGCGTGGGTTTCCTCCGGGTGCTCCGGTTTCCCCCACAAGTCCAAAGACATGCGGTACAGGTGAATTGGGTAGACTAAATTGTCCGTAGTGTATGAGTGTGAATGGATGTTTCCCAGAGATGGGTTGCAGCTGGAATGGCATCCGCTGCTTAAAACATATGCTGGATAAGTTGGCGGTTCATTCCGCTGTGGCGACCCCAGACTAATAAAGGGACTAAGCCGAAATGAAAATGAATGAATGAATAAATGAATAAATATATTAAATATTTATGTCAACAAAAAGTGTCTTAAGTCTTATGAACATGTTTATTAAATAGGATGATCACAAACTGACGCTGGAAGAGCTTAGCAGAAAATATGGCACTGATCTGACAAAGGTAGGTTTAATGAATGTAATACTAACGCATTATTCTCTGAATATGACTTAAATACACTTGTGTTGTTTTTGTGAAATAAATCATTAATTCTAAGAAGAATTACTGACCCTTTTCTGTGATTTTATGCTTCTAGTTAAGAGCTTTCAACCGTTTGTTGTGTAAGCCTCTGTTTATCCTCTATTTTTATAACTTGCTGCAGGGTTTGCCCGTTTCTCGAGCGATGGAAGTCTTAATGCGTGATGGACCAAACGCCCTGACTCCGCCTGTTACAACTCCAGAATGGGTGAGGTTCTGCAGGCAGCTCTTCGGTGGATTTCAGACTCTGCTGTGGATCGGTGCATTTCTCTGCTACTTTGCATTTTCGATCCAGGCTGCCACAGAAGAGCCAGTGAATGACAATGTATGTACAGTATGAGAGGAAATGTTTTGTCTTCATATGTAAATTGGCATGAATAGTGTCAACTTATGTCAGTAAAAGTAATGCCATTCTCTATTATAATAACCTTTGTTTGGGAGAAGCTTTGAAGGTCTGTGCTACACCACTGTAATTTTGAGCAAGGGAGTTCTTCCGTTAACAACTGTGCTGTAATCTTTGGATAAAGGAACGTGATTAATGACAATCCACATGCATTTTTTGCAGCTTTACCTGGGAATTGTGCTTACCTTTGTTGTCACAGTCAATGGATGCTTCTCATACTCTCAAGAGGCAAAGAGCTGTAGAATCATGGATTCCTTCAAGAACCTCGTTCCTCAGGTATAACAATGTCACCTATTTAAAAAAAATAGCTTTCACAAAAGTTAATTAATTCTCGTAATTTATCCCCATGCACTGCAGAAAGCCCTGGTCGTGCGTGATGGAGAGAAAAAGATCATTGATGCAGAAGAGGTAGTTGTGGGTGATCTTGTGGAGGTCAAAGGTGGAGACAAAATCCCAGCTGATATTCGTATCGTGTCTTCACATGGATGCAAGGTAAAAACTGTACAATTGCATTGCAAAAATGGTTTGCTTATTGTAGTTTTCATTAAAACATCCCTCCTTGCTCATTTCTCCAGGTGGACAACTCCTCCCTCACTGGAGAATCCGAGCCCCAGATTCGCACTCCTGACATGTCTAGTGAAAACCCCCTGGAGACCAGAAACATTGCGTTTTTTTCCACCAACTGTGTTGACGGTACAGACAGACAGATAGATAGATAGATGTGGATAAATGATTAAAGGAATAGTTCACCCAAAACATTACTCCATAATTTACTCACCCCTACGCCATCCTCACACAGTCGGAGTAGTTTTACATTGTATCCTGGCTCCCCCATGCTGTATAATGGTGTTGAGCACTGACCCTTTTTTAGGGCATAAATCCATTGTGAAACTAACCCATACGCCACCAGGGGGTTAACTCATGTCTTATGAAGCAGATCAATACAAAATATCTTGGCTGATCTCTGACTCGTATGATGCACGACTTAAGAAGCATTTCCCATCATGCAATTTTTTGATTGAGTTCAATTATTTAAACTTTCACAATAAATGTAATTGAGGCGACTTTTGCGTGTTCGTGGAAAACGTTAATAAATAGCCTATATTCATGACGTCGCTTTGATTATGTATGTGATTTACTTGCGCCGATACTTTCTTCCACACGTTTGGTGTGAGCCCAACACTAGAGAAGAAGAGCTTGAGTTTTCTTGCACAACCATACGTATTTGTTTGAACTGATGTACATCTTCATTATCATCATCGTCATGCATCATATGCAGAGTCAGAGATCAGCTGAGAAGTTGTCCGTAAGCTGAGAAGGAGTACGTAAATCCTCAACAAAACTACACAGCATGAAAGAGCCAGGATTCAATTTCTAACTACTCCAGATGTGTTGGTCTGACAGAAGAAAGTCATATACAGTAAGGTTGGCTTAAGGGTGAGTAAATTATGGGGTAATTTGGCATTGACTATTCCTTTAAATTCTCTAAATTAAATTATGCTTAAACATGACCCTATTCAATAGGTACTGCCAAAGGGGTTGTCATCAACACCGGTGACCGCACCGTCATGGGTCGCATTGCATCACTTGCCTCCAACCTGGAAGGTGGACAAACACCACTCGGCAGAGAGATCGAGCACTTCATCCACATCATCACCGGTGTAGCCGTTTTCTTGGGCACGACCTTTTTAATTATCTCCGTGATGCTTGGCTTTACTTGGTTGGAGGGCGTCATTTTTCTTATTGGACTCATTGTCGCTAATGTACCTGAAGGTCTCCCTTGCACTGTAACTGTAAGTTGGAGTGGTGTTACGCTCACTTATAATTGAAGCACATTTCTAAATGTATTCGTTAACGTGTGCTTCCTCTTATAGGTGGCTCTGACTCTCACTGCCAAACATATGGCAAAGAAGAACTGCCTGGTGAAGAATCTTGAAGCTGTGGAGACTCTTGGCTCGACCTCCACCATTTGCTCTGACAAAACTGGAACTCTGACCCAGAACCGGATGACTGTCGCTCACATGTGGTTCGACAACCATATACATGTAGCCGATACCACAGAAAACCAGACTGGAGCCTCATTTGACAGGAGCTCTGCTACTTGGTCTGCTCTTGCACGTGTTGCTGGCCTTTGCAATCGTGCCGTCTTCCAGTCAAATCAGAGCCATCTTCCAGTGCTCAGAGTATGACATCTTATTTCCTACAGTTTAGAAGTATTGAAAATGTATTTAACCCTTTGGTGTGTACGAGCACATGGTTTTGAGAATGCTGCAATTTAAAAGCAAAATGCAGTAACTACACAGTGGGACAACATTGTGTTGGATCTGTAAGATCAGTGTTGTGACAAAGTCTTTTTCAATCGTTTCCTGTTTCATGAGAGATGAAAAACACTAAAATACACACAACATGTCTGACTGGCTGGTGTTAAAACTTTAAAGGTGTTTTCCTCAGTTTTAGTGCTTCCAGTAACTACACTTAGCCTTTGTAGGGCAGTATGGGTAACCATAATTGAGCAGTACGGTATGGTTCGGTACAGGTCACCCTGATCATGCTAGCATTTCCACTGTCAATAGTACCCTTACTTGGTACAGTATGCCACGTGGTGTATGCCAGAAGGTTGGGATCAACGTCATTCTCACTCAAAGGAAGATGTTCAGGCCATTTATTGTGTCTCTACATGTAAACAACCCCATAAACAGCAATGGAGAACATGCAGCAGATCCTATTCTTGTTTCCTGGCATTTGCTGTTTGTCACAAGAAGAGTCAGGCTTTGTTTGTTGGTTCATTGCTGCCGTCATTGAATTATTATGGTGTATTTAAAAATGGCGCTTCCTGTGCTGTCGCTCCTCTGGCTTGTTGCATGAATAAGTTATGACTCTCTGTAAACCAATAGCTTTCAACAGAGAGTCCAGATCTACACGTGTGGTGCCATACTGTTGTGCTTACTGTTGTGTCCAAAAAAGTGGCACAGTACGGGTCGCTCTTTTGGTTCTTCTGATAATGGAAATGGAAATAAATGCATATCGTATTGTGATGCATTAAACCGTACTGCTCACTGGCAACGAGCCATAAAGTCACTTCTCTTTTTTTTTGCAGAGAGAGACAGCTGGTGATGCCTCAGAGTCTGCGCTGCTGAAGTGTATTGAGCTGTGCTGTGGTTCAGTCACTGAAATGAGAGAAAATTACCCAAAGGTTGCAGAGATCCCGTTCAACTCCATTAGCAAGTATCAGGTATATCTGCTAACTATACTTTTTTTTTTTTTTTTAGATTTGGCTGAAATGCCTGGAGTTTTTCAGATTGACTGGTCACCCTAATAAGCCTTTAATTACCCTTGCTCTAGCTCTCAATCCACAAGAATCCCAATTCCTCAGAGCCAAAACATCTGCTGGTGATGAAGGGAGCGCCTGAGAGAATCTTGGATCGATGCTCCACCATTTTAATTCAAGGAAAAGAGCATCCTTTAGATGAAGAAATGAAAGAGGATTTTCAGAATGCTTATTTAAATCTTGGAGGTCTTGGAGAAAGAGTCCTGGGTAAAGTCACCACTAAAAAACACTAAAGTTACGACTGGAGAACTTTAAACCACAGTATTATAAATAACTCTGCATTCTCCCTCACAGGCTTCTGCCACTTTGGCCTCCCTGATGATCAGTTTCCTGAGGGTTTTGCATTTGACACTGAAGAAATGAACTTCCCCACTGAGAACCTATGCTTTGTGGGCCTCATGTCCATGATTGATCCTCCTCGTGCCGCTGTACCAGATGCTGTGGCCAAATGCCGGAGTGCTGGAATCAAGGTGTTGCTTTTAATAAAATATCCACTGCTTGAATGAATTACATTAAATGAACCAATTATAACTCTGAAACTTCTGTAATAGGTAATCATGGTTACCGGTGACCATCCGATTACAGCAAAGGCTATTGCAAAAGGAGTCGGCATCATCTCAGAAGGCAATGAAACAGTGGATGACATCGCGGCTCGGCTGAAAATCCATATCGATGAGGTGAATCCAAGGTAAACTTGCAGTATTTCAGCAATCACAAATCTAAAATTCATAAATCTATATGTCTACCAATACAAAATGTGACTCTAGAGATGCTAAGGCCTGTGTGATCCATGGAGGAGAACTGAAAAACATGACTGCTGAACAGCTGGATGAGGTCCTTCAACATCATACAGAAATTGTGTTCGCCAGAACTTCTCCACAACAAAAGCTGATCATCGTGGAAGGTTGTCAGCGACAGGTACCACCAGATATATTCAATTCCTTTTAATAGTAGAGGACTTTTATGCAGCAGGTACCACTGTAAATCTTTTAAATTGTATTTTTTTTACACTTATCAGGGAGCTATTGTAGCCGTAACCGGTGATGGTGTCAATGATTCTCCAGCTCTGAAGAAGGCTGACATTGGTGTGGCTATGGGTATTGCTGGATCTGACGTATCCAAACAGGCTGCTGACATGATCCTTCTGGACGACAACTTTGCCTCAATTGTCACCGGAGTAGAAGAAGGTATGCAATATTTTGGGAACCTGCTTGACTGAAAGATTCAGGAGACTTACATCTCAAACATATCTTCCATATCTTTAGGCCGTCTGATCTTTGACAACTTGAAGAAGTCCATTTGCTACACATTGAGCACTAAGATCCCTGAGATGTCACCCTTCCTCATGTTTGTCCTCGCTGATATCCCTCTACCTTTGGGCACCGTCACCATTCTCTGCATTGACCTGGGCACTGACATGGTGAGACAAAGAAGTAAATGTAGTTATATATATATAGAGAGAGAACTTAAAATGTGCATGTTCTCAATTTTATCCACCTGCGACCACAGGTTCCTGCGATCTCTTTTGCCTATGAAAATGCAGAAAGTGACATCATGAAGAGACAACCCAGAAATGCTGAAACCGATAGGCTGGTGAATGAGAGGCTGGTCAGTGTGAGTTATGGTCAAATTGGTAAGTGGATGTTTGCTCTGTGTAGTGCACTATGTGTTTGTGGCTTTTTGTTTCTTACATGTCTTCAATCTTAATTATTAGGTGTGATGAATGCATTTGGCGGGTTCTTTACCTACTTCGTAATTCTTGCTGAGAATGGCTTCTTGCCTTGGGATCTGGTGGGATTACGAATTGGTTGGAATAACAGATATCTCAGTGAAGTGGAAGACAGCTATGGCCAGCAATGGGTAGGTGCCACAAATCTACCAAATCTGACAAATGTCAAACCAATATATCTATAAAAAAACACCATTCTCTTTGAATCACGCTCCTGCGATTTTACTTGTCTGATGTAGACCTACGAGCAGAGAAAGATTCTGGAGTACACATGCCACACCGCCTACTTTACCAGCATAGTGATCATGCAGTGGACTACTTTGCTTGTTTGCAAGTCCAGAAGGCTTTCCCTCGCTAAGCAGGGAATGAAGTATGTTCATAATAACTCCCATTATTGGCAAATACAGCCCTGATGTGCATCAGATTTAATTATATGTTCAGCTCCAGCTTCTAAAAGACCTGTTTGGCCAATTGCAATTTTTAATTATTTGCTTCTATTGTAGAAACCGGGTCCTCACATTTAGTCTGTTTGAGGAAACTGCAATTGCAGCGTTCCTGTCCTACTGCCCAGGCATGGACATTGCAGTCAGAATGTATCCAATGAAGTGGGTGCAACCGTTATATATTTAATACATCTACCTGGCCTTCATGTTAAGCATACATATGAATGAATTAACCATGTTTTCTTTTTTCCTTTAGACCTATGTGGTGGTTCTGTGCCTTCCCATATATGATCCTCATTTTCATCTATGATGAAGTGAGAAAACATACCATTAGGCAAAACCCCGGAGGTAAATATGCATTTAAGTCACACATCGTCAACACATTTTATACTACAGGGGTGTTCAGATTGGCTGATGAACAATCCAATTATTTTCAGAAAAAAGTTTACAATTAAAGTAGTTCCGGCAGGTTTAGCATGACAGCTCTATATCCCTACGCTGAATGATTTATTTCACAGCTACACCGTTTTAAAAAACCACATCAAAACACAGCAGAAGGCTTTGGAGGAGATGTGTAAGAAACTAGTGCTACACACAGGAGCATTGTGAGGACCAAAACCTGACAAATGTCTGAAATACAACATCTGAACGCTGGCACATCATGATTTTGCATGGATTAACATCCATGTTGATCCTGAAACATCATTTTGGTTCGGAAATGTAATCCATACCTATTCCCTACCCCCAAACCCAACCGTAACTATAAAATATTCCCAAAATCAGAGGGGAATAATACATGGATAACAAACGTGGAGAAGTGCATAAACCAAACCGTAAGCCTAAACTTAATGTACACGGTAAATTCATTCATTCATTCATTTTCATTTCGGCTTAGTCCCTTTATTAATCTGGGGTTGCCACAGCGGAATGAACCGCCAACTTATCCAGCATATGTTTTATGCAGCGGATGCCCTTCCAGCTGCAACCCATCACTGGGAAACATCCACACACTCTCACTCACACACATACACTACGGACAATTTAGCTTACCCAATTCACCTATACCGCATGTCTTTGGACTTGTGGGGGAAACCGGAGCACCCGGAGGAAACCCACGCCAACACGGAGAACATGCAAACTCCACACAGAAACGCCAACTGACCCAGCGACCTTCTTGCTGTGAGGTGAACGTGCTACCCACTGCGCCACCGTGAGGCCATACACGGTAAATGTATCCCTTAATTCTGATTGGCTGATTGGAATGTCGTTTCAGGATCAACATAGATGTTAATCCAGACAAATGTGCTACATAATGAAATCAGGTTAGGGCTGAACAGTGACTGCAGCTGTGTGAACCAGAGTATAAACTGAATAGTTGACTCCGATCCGTTCAATTATTAGAGAATAATACACATCTGAGGTCATCGTGGAAGCATCCCCACCACGCGTGTGCATTATTTATGTAATAATTAAACAGCCTATCATCAATTATTCCTTTACGTATCCCAAATGTAACAATATATATCCCACATTCCCAAGCAGATGGTGTAAACATACTGCACATGTCGAAGGGTGGGTCTACTTCAGAGATCAAGAATGAACTAACATCTGGGTTATTTTGTTTCAGGCTGGGTGGAACGAGAAACATACTACTAAAGCCAGAGGACTTTCTGTTGGGAACACGAGCAAGGAGAGATTGCATCGTTCTGAAAATATCAAAACGAACACCTATGTCAGATTAAAGGGATATTCACCCAAACATGAACATTCTGTCATCATTTACTCACCCTTCCACGTTTTTTTATTCTGTTTAATACAAAAAAAGATATTTTGAAGAAGGCTGCAACCATTGACTTTGGGGTTTTTTTCTACTATGGAAGTCAAGGGTTACATTTTTAGCTTTCTTTGAATTATCTATTGCCTATTGTGTTCAACAGGATAACTTTTCGAACTTATAAAGGTTTGGATTCACTTGAGGGTGAGTAAATACAAATGTTTGGGAGAACGATCCGTTTCATAAACAAGGATAATACAAGGAATTTGCACAAATGCATGTGTAGTTGCACAGCTTATTATAATAGATTAATTTACATTGATTGTATATATAAAAATCCACATCATAGAATTAGTAGTTTCAACCAAGCTGCTAACAAGCTTTTAGTCTTAATTTTTAGCAGTCTGTATAAGCGCACTCATCAAACTACAATACTCTTTTGTGTTTCATGCAGGAAAATCCACCCATGTTGGATTGACATGAGGTTATGTACAAAACACTGTATGGATGAACAATAATAACACAATAAAACAAAAGACACAATAAAAGCACATCGTTTTTGAGTCCATTTTTAGAGATACGATGTAAAAAGTAAAACTCAAAATCATGCTACAATTGCTTTTGCCACCAGTTCCTAAATGGCTTCTTTATTAATACTTGGACACTGCAATTGACAGGCTGTCAGACATGCTAGCACACAAAAGAAAAAAGAAAGAAAAAGAAATAAACCACCTTTAAAATCATTTAAAATAATTGCAAAAGCTTTCAACTCTAAACACAATAGACAAGACGTCATAAAATAATTTAACTAAATATATAGAAAACGATCAAAGGCACAATATTGCAGAATACAGAATTGGTTAAAAACCAAAAGAATCTGTGAGCACAATCAGTTTCTAGAAGCTCATGTCTGTTTATTGGAAGATTCACAAAACAGAACCATTAGTGACCCGAGAACGTGCTTCATTTATTTCTAAATCCCCTTAAGCAGTTGCTAGATTAGAGTTTCCTCACTGCTGACTTTCTTGAAGAAATTCACAGGAAATTAACACCATTGAGGCATACATTTCATGCAATTCCTATACCAGTGTATCTCAGATTTAAAAAAAGCACACATGTTTGCATTCTGCATATCATAAGGAGGAAGTCCACATCATTTCCTGTTTTGTTTTTTGTTTTTGTGTGGTAATATTAACACCAACAATAAAAGCCTTTACTGTAGGTCACAAAACAAACCAACATTCAATCACAACCTATGCATGAAACATATGTATTATGAGCTAAAATGAAAAATAAGAAAATAAAATAGATAACAAAATATTGAGAAAATATGTACATAAAAGTGATACTACGCTATATAGATATATATATATATATATAGAAAAATAAAATGAAACTACATGACCTCATGAGCAAATCAAAACCACCCTTGATATTAAGGCAGAAGTCCAAGAAGGGGGAGCAAGCCAAGCAGCTGACGCCCTGAAATGAGATCATGTTTCTAGAGAACTTAGAGAAGGTTTTCAGTGGTCTTAACAATCCAGGACATTATAATTATATAAAGAAAATATTAAAAGCAATGTATACTGTCTCTGCACAAGCCACATTGACCTAAAATGACATTTTCCTGTTGTTATTTGATATGGGTTGGTTGTAATATGATTTGGGTAAGTTAGTTTAAGACTAATATAAATGAGATTTTGTCAAAATAGCAAAAACGGCAGTCTAAAAGTATGAGTGAGAGAATGTGTTCAAGATGATAAAGATATCAGCAAGACTTGCATTTTATGCCAATATATTTCAGCTGAAGTGCTTTAGGAATTTGTGTTTTAGGAAGCTGCTAGAGGACATTTTAAGGGCATTAGCTAATGTTCTGGCAGAGTTCCCACAAAGTTATGCACAAACATAATACAGTTTCTATTGTGTACCAGTTTGTAATGTAAATGTAAGTTTGTTCTGCATTGCATCTTCTTTGTGACTGACAAATTAATCGTCAAAAAAAGAAATCATTTCCTTTCTTAAAAATACAGGTTTTTAAAAAAAACTGATCTTAAAATGTTCTCAAAGTTTTACATCGAAAGCATAAGCTAGCATAAAAATTGTTGTTCATAAATGTTTTTTTTTTTTCTGAAGCATTTTAGTGGGCTGTTAATTAGTCAATTTCATTCATTCATTTTCTTTTCGGCTTAGTCCCTTTATTAATCTGGGGTCGCCACAGCGGAATGAACCGCCAACTTATCCAACATATGCAGCGGATGCCCTTCCTGTCAATTTTTAATCATTAATTGTTCACCTTTTTTTTTTTTTTTTTTTTTTTACAAACGTTCACTGGGAAACAGCCACACACACACTCATTCACACACACACATACAATACGGACAATTTAGCTTACCCAATTCACCTATAGCGCATGTCTTTGGACTTGTGGGGGAAACCGGAGCACAAGGAGGAAACCCACGCCAACACAGGGAGAACATGCAAACTCCACACAGAAATGCCAACTGACTCAGACGGGACTCGAATCAGCGACCTTCTTGCTTGCTGTGAGGCCACAGTGCTAACCACTGAGCCACCGTGAGGCCTTATTAGTCCATTCTTAATCATTAATTGTTGACCTTTGTTTTCTTTTTTTTTACAAACGTTAGCAAAATGTTCTTGGAGCATTGGGCCATTGTATAATTTCCAGGTTGTTGCTATTTTTTTTTTTAAAGAAAATATAACATTTCATGAAAAAACAGAAACGTCAGTCATGACAAATAAAAAAAACACATTGGCAAAAAAAACACAATTCTCTGCTGATTATTCAAGAGTTTAAAAATGAATTTGACTATTGATTGTTTTGATTGATTTCTCAGTATTCAAGAATAAGTGCCACTGCCAACTTTGAACGTCTAACAAAACATTTCTGGCACCGTTTATCTACTGACGCATCTCATCAGAGCTCAATTTGCATTCAATACAAACTGCAAATCGCTAACATTTACAATTCAAGTGTATGATATTGCAGTTTGTACTGAGTGCTATTTGTTGCCTTGGTACAAAGTATATGTACACCAATATACACTCAAGAGTCAATAAAGTTGACCCTTTATTACACACATATACACATTGTCTACACTAGATATGCATTTCATAACAAAAATAATAATTCATTCATTTTCCTTCGGCTTAGTTCCTTATTTATCAGGTGTTGCCACAGCGGAACGAACCGACAACTATTCCAGCATGTTTTACACAGTGGATGCCCTTCCAGCTGCAACCCAGTACTTGGAAACACCTCACATGCACACACACACACACACACACTATGGCCAATTTAGTTAATCAATTCCCCTATAGCGCATGTGTTTGGATTGTGGGGGAAACCGGAGCACCCGGAGGAAACCCACGCCAACACGGGGAGAACATCCAAACTCCACACAGAAACGGCAACTGGCCCAGCCAGGACTCAAACCAGCGACCTACTTGCTGTGAGGCCACAGTGCTAACCACTGAGCCACCGTGCCACCCAAGAATAAGAATAATAATAACATTTTTTTAAAAACTACATGCATTCGCATCTTTCTGACAACAGAACTCACAGACAACAGATTTCAACCATGGATCTGTTAAAACTGCTTTGAGTCAATGGTCTTGCACTCTGTAGTGTAGACACTGTGTAGGTGTAACCCCTGCATCATTTAAAATGAAACATCCCCTAAACAAACAAACAAACAACAAAACTACATGAACACTGGTGCATTTACATGAGGTGTGGGCTATTTTTATAATAAAAACATATGATGATCTTCGACACACTAGTTCACACCCACACTATTCAAATTCGCTTAGTTATGCAATATGTTGTATGGTGTGACAAAAAAAAATTATTACATGCTTATAGTAAGCAATATATTTGGTGTCAAACATGCTTTATAGAGATTTTTAAAAATATGGTCCATGTACTGTCATTCAATTTCTCTCTTTCATGGGACTGTAAAGATCTGCTTCACTTATATCAGGCTCAGAGATTATGAGATTACATTTCCTTACTTTCTTGCAAAAAAAGAAATGAGTAACAAACCACACAACAAATTGCATACACATTAAAACCTTACTGCCTGATTTTGCTCACTTCTCTGTCAAAGATTTGGTGTAGACAAACATAGACAAAGCAGATTGCTGACAACCAGACATAGACCCGAGTGATTTGCCAATAATTGTATTCGAAGACTTGAAAAAAAACCTAAAATATCTGCAGGGTCAGGATAGCAAATGACAATATTTAAAAGGATTAAAATCTGCTCCTCATTTCTGAAACACAAAGATTGTCCATCTGAAAGATGCAAATCCTTACTCAGAAGATTCATGGCAACTCCTCCAAAGGCAGATAGACATCGTCACAGACGCAGAGTGATTTCTTATTTTTTCTAGGAGGTAAAATAAGAGGAATTCAGATTAAGAGATGCAAAAACAGAAACGAACTACTGAATAACAAGGGGAAAACAAGGAGACTTCAACACAATCTTGAATGAAGTGTGATTTTGTCTAAAACCGAGCTCACAACGTGCCGTTTCTGAAATCAATTCTAGAAATCCACAAAGATTCCTATAATGCTAGATTAAAATCTGTAGTTTTGGATTGCTGGTTTGACATGTTCACCAACAGCAGATTAATGGCCTTTGTGATCGAATTTTAGAGGATTTGAAACACTTTCCTGCAGTACGACTTTCAAGAAAACATTGAAACGAGTCAAGTGGACAGTCCTTCTTCTTCTATGATAAGAATTTACCCAAATCAACATAATCTACTCAGCTGAGCATATGCAGAGTTACTGTGAGTATACACAGTATACCCACAGTAATGCTTAGTAAACTAAGCATTACAATATAAACAGTATTTCTTATCCTCACGTCACTTACATTTAAGCATGTTTTCATCTTGTTCTACTGACTATTTTCTGATTATAAGCTACTACTACAGAGTAAGTACTACAGAGTCAATGCTGTTAAAGGAACCTCATGAAATTGAAGGTAAAGTTGGCTTAAAAATCATTTAATGCAATTTAATGTTTGTATCTTAGCTGTTTTGCCACTGTCAGCGCAAAAATGATCATGAACAAACTTGGAAAGCATTACAGGCACTACTTACTCTCCATACTTTCATATCAGACAACCAGCAAACATCTAAAACTATTGTCTACTCAGAATTCCCTTTAGTAGCTCATGTTCGAAATATGTACCAACTGTGATACAATGTCTATTTTGATCACCATGAGAAGTAGAAATATATTGCATATTCACTGCTAAGTGCTAGTTATGCCACTAGTACTGTGCAGTAATTAATTGATATTAACCATATCCAAAATAAAAGTTTGTGTTTACACACTATACTGTATGTGTACTGTGTGTATATACATATATATACATATATATATATACATATATATATACACATATATATATACACATATATACATACACATATATACATACACATATATATATATACATATATATATATATATACACATATATACATACACATATATACATACA
>CAIGQW010002497.1:528651-548668 GCA_903798125.1 Danio choprae | reverse complement strand
TTTTTTTACAGCTAGATAAGTTTTCACTCGCGTATCTTTCTCCGTCTTACCTTTGCTGTGCTTCAAGCCGTCCGCAGCAGCTGATCCAGTTGATATTAACACACTTCATCCATTATTGAAAAGTGACAACCTGTGACGCTACTTTCAATATTCGGTCTGAAACCGCATGATATGATCATGACTTCAAAACAACATTAACACAGTTTCATTGACTGTGAACATTGTTGTCCTTTGATAGTGAAATCCTATTAGCAGCCAATGACTATTTAGACCCGGCAGACTTTTCTGAAGTGACATTATTAAGGAGAAAGTCTGAATGTGTTAACACAAAGCCAACAACACCTCAATATCCTCTTAAAGGTGTGCTTATACCTACAGTAAAAATACTAAAGACAGCAACAGGAAAGCATACAAAGAGTACAGATGCAAATGCTGTCTGAGTTTTTGTGTTTCTCCTGTGTGTAGCTTTAGAAATGTCACGTTCATGATAATTAAATTGATTATTTATATTAAACAACGAAACATTTAACAATTAAACAATTTCTACAATTATAATTGTAGAAGAAAATGTCAAACAGCACATAGAGGCTTATGCATCTGTATTCTTCAAATATACAGTGTGTGTGTGTGTGTGTGTGTATATATATATACACTGTATACTAATGCCTAATATACTATACTAATATACTATACTAATATATACACCTATACTAATGCCTAAATGTTGTGGCGGTGAGACTATTCAGACAGAGACCATTATAATCTATTTTGATCACCATGACATAAGCAATTGATAATGTAGGAAACAGCACATAATCATTTGCATGAACGTACACAAGCATTTGCAACTTGTTTAAAGGACTGAGATACTGCTTTTCTAATATGCACAAGTGACACAATGATGAGAGATGTACCAAAGCGACTGAGGAAAACCGTAACCACAAGTGCTACACAAAATGTCAGCATATGCATAACATATAAAATAATATTCAGCAATCAGTCTTAATGATAATATAACAAATACTTGCACACAGCCGCGGCGGCTGATCCTCAGAGAGAGTCTTGCGTCCACTGCAGTAAAAATACTGACGACGACGGCAAAGAAAAGTCACATTAACGGGAAATAAATCAATAAATATGAATATTAGTGTGGATAAATCTTGTGGCCGTCTCGCCTTTAGCTGATAGTTTCACTTCGAACGCATTCTTATTTCGAACTTCGCGTAAATTCCTGGAATGCGTGACGTCACACAACGGTTCGGCGGTCTTAAAGGTACAGTGACCGATTTCAGTATGATTTGCGGACTCTTTCATTTGGTGTTCTAGTTTTCTGTTATTGTGCGTGTGCTAATTGCTGAAAAAGTCTTGTAAATGGCATTCAGTGTGTCAATAAATGTGAAATATAAATAAAAAGGGGATTAGACGCCAAGCTCCTTTTTTATTGAATGCCATAGAGAATACACATAGGTAAATAAAAACAATAACTTATACAAATAATAACGAAACAATGTCAGGGGCAGATGCAATTCAAATATGAAAATATTAGCTACAGAATCAGGAAAATAGTATGAGAATCACACAATGAAAGGGCTTTGGACTTGTTGGATGTAAAGAAGAGTTTTCGATGTAGGATTTTTGATTTATACAGGGAAAAACGTGAAATTAGGGCTTAATATCTTGAAAACTTAAACTTCTTTTGTGTAGAAAGTAATTTTGCCAAGAAAAATAAATAAATGTAATAAATTATATTTGTCCTTGTCACGTTTCATCAAAATTATGACAACCAAATAAGATTTTTTTATATAATAAAGACTGAATAGAAAATGCATGTATGAACATACAAAAATCCCTGCAGAATATATTTTATAGACTAATATTACTTATATTTTTATAGATATTATATTTACAGACTATGGTATACGTCGTAGAAGACTGTGGTAAATATACACAAAAGCGATGTCTGGTGTCAGCAGTAGGGGGAGCTGGAGAGACGTCACGCCAGGAGGAGAACAGAGGAGAGGTAGAGAGATTTTCCTTCAGACTCATTATCCTTAATAAACAAAGAAAAAAGCTTCGTCAGACTCATCTACTTTTCATTGTTTTTGTGGAAATACAGGATTTGCGAAATAAAACTTTAAAATCAAGGCAAAAATCACGAGGAGACGCACTTTATTTAGCAGCAGGCTGATGTCGTAAGTCATTTTACGTTTCTCATTTTTTATTATCTCATTATTCCAGTGTTTAAAGTGGATAAAATGCTGCAAATGTCTGAAACTTTCACCAAAAGTCCCAATAGCGGCTATTTAAAATTATTTTATATGAACAGAAAGCATAATAACAGCAAGTAAAGTGTCTACGCTTTGAATGAACTGTTGTTGAAAATAAAATGGCGGCTCGTTTTGCTGTGGCGAGCCGTGATAAATAAAATATGATGATAAGATAAAATAAAATATTGATGAAATAATGTGTATTCAACCCATTGTGTCAATTCAACTTGTAAAATCAACCCACCAAACATTAGACCCCTGACAGACGTGCATATCAAGTCTATATTGCCTCCGTTGGTATAATAGATGTCTTTTGGACGTCTGTCAGAAGTCCAATGTTCAGTGGGAAAACACTTATTGTGGTCTGAACTTGTTAAAATGAATAAAATAAGAGGTTGTCATACTAAATTTTATTATATTTTATATAATTAAAAAGGTCTTGGTGACAATTGGGCAAAACCTAGTGGTTTGAAGAAATAGTGGCAATAAAGATTTAAAATGTCTGACATCATTTGTTTGGTAAACCAATGATGAACTGAATGTACGTCAATATATAAATATTGTATAAAAAATATAATAATAATATAATAAAAAGTTTTTTTTGTGGTTTTTGATAAGTGTTATTCAGTATATTGACATAATTTGCACAAATTATGTGACATAACAAGCAGCTCCATACCTTTTTAAAAAAGTGCCAATATAATTTAATCTCATATCACAGCTTGTCAAGAACCATTGCCTATGACAGCCAAAGTAATGCCTATTGTAGGGGTGAGACACTTCAAGCAAGCATTTGATTTGACAGAAAATATGATAATTTCTTCTAAATGAACATTTTGTCATCGTTTAGGAGCACACTAGCATACAGATAACCTTAAAACTAACATTCTTATAATAAACAATGATAAAATTGACATTGATTTTATGGAGACTTAAATATACTGTACTTTTTAAATTAAATGGCACTGCACAATGGCTTGCAAAGCTCTGAGGACTCTCTTATTATTTGTTGCTGGACTAGTACTGTGTTTGTGTCTCTTTTGTAAAATCTCACCTTCAACTACAAATAAGTGGATTTATGCAGAAGTTGATGGTGATTTTCTACAAAGGAATCATTTTGTGATAAATATTTTTTCTTCATATTATGAAGCAATACTAATATGTCAAAAAGATCAAGGGAAATGTGAGTACCCTTTGATCTGTGCAACAGGTAAATCCAAAGCACATCATCTGGTCAGAGGGGGTTCTTCAGGGTTCAGTTCTTAAACCCCTCCTCTTGTCCATTTACACTTAATCAGTTGCTCCTACCATGACTATTCTGATGACACATGATTTTTATTTTAAACCACTAGATGATCCGATGGTGGCTGCACAGATCTCAGACTGCCTGAAGCACGTCTCAGCATTGATGAATCCCACCAAAGGCTGAGCTCCTCATCTTCCCTGAAACGTTTCCAACATTCTTCAAATCAATAGATGTGTTCAACAGACCAAAGAAAGTCAAACTGGTTTGGAGCAATTGGAGGGTGAGTTTTTATTTTTGAGTGAACAATGCCTTTAATAGGTTTAACAAAGGTAGCATATCCTTGCTGCTTGCACATACATGACAGGTGGAGTGGAGGAAATATTTGTTGTGAATAAATCTACTACCCATGTAAATGAACCTTTAAGTCTGAAGTTTGAGTGAATATTAAAAGTGTATAGCCTACTTTCTGAAACTTTCATTTTAATTATTTGCATTACAAAACATCATATTTTTTACTGTTGCATTTGTAAAGAGCTGAAGACAAAATAAGCAGTTTCAAGAACCAACCAATCATATCAAACACTCTTGTTAACTACTCAAAACATGCATTTATAAGAGTTGCATTTGTGTTTCTCATAATTATCCACCCAGGGATGGGTTGCAGCTGGAAGGGCATCCGCTGCGTAAAACATATGCTGGATAAGTTGGTGGTTCATTCCGCTGTGGCGACCCCAGATTAATAAAGGGACTAAGCCTAAAAGAAAATGAATGAATAATCAATCCAGAGGATGTCAGTATTGCTTGATCTTTACACGTTCATCTAAAAAGTAAGTTTTTTTTGAGAAGCTGTTTGGGCGCTCTCAAATTGGGTTTAGGAGCAATTACTTTACATGAAGAGCCGTCTGTCTACTGCAGTAATTGATCATTTCAAAATGATGGCAAACTTGTTCAGCTTAAAATGTTCCCAAATTTAGGTGTTGTAATTGCACTGTTACTAGTAACTTTAGATTAGTAATCTATTCCTTCAGAAGGCATTTATTCATTCATTCATTTTCCTTCAGCTTAGTCCCTTAATTCATCAGGGGTCGCCACAGCGGAATGAACCGCCAACTTTTCCAGCATATGTTTTACACAGCGGATGCCCTTCCAGCTGCAACCCAGTACTGGGAAGCATCCATACACACTCATTCACACACACACACACTCATACACTATGGCCAATGTAGTTTATTCAATTCACCTATAGCGCATGTGTTTGGACTGTGGGGGACACCGGAGCACCCGGAGGAAACCCACACCAACACGGGAGAACATGCAAACTCCACACAGAAATGCCAACTGACCCAGCCGGGACTCGAATCAGCGACCTTCTTGCTGTGAGGCGATAGCTTTAACCACTGAGCCACCGTGTCGCCCTTAACTTTAACATATTTTTATTAAATTAATCAGGCTTGTAACAAATTGTAACTGAATGTGTTAGGCCAGTTTAATTAATGCAAGTAGAAGTGAACGTTAAAGTAATAAAGTAACTTTATGTTGACAGTTGTAGTACTTAAAATATTCCATCTTAATAAGAAATTCATTCATTCATTTTCTTTTCGGCTTAGTCCCTTTATTAATCTGGGGTCGCCACAGCGGAATGAACCACCAACTTATCCAGCATATGTTATGGAAGGGATGCCCTTCCAGCTGCAACCCATCACTGGAAAACATCCACACATACACTACTATCATTCACACACATACACTACGGACAATTTAGCTTACCCAATTGACCTATATCGCATGTCTTTGGACTTGTGGGGGAAACCGGAGCACCCGGAGGAAACCCACGCCAACACGGGGAGAACATGCAAACTCCACACAGTAATGCCAGCTGACCCAGCCGAGGCTCGAACCAGCGACCTGTGAGGCGATCGTGTTACCCACTGCGCCACCATGCAGCTCCTTAATAAGAAATATAAACTGTAAACTAAGAATGCAAAGGATGCAAAAGTTTGATCTGCATTTCCTGAAATATACCCCTTTATTTGATTAAAAAAACACTATCTATATCTCACATATGTTATACTATATGGCAAGCCATAGTAGGCTAAAATGTGTCTTATTGTATTTGCATTTGTACTAGTAAAAACTGATTCAGAATTATCTATTATTTCCACAAACAATACAATGATAAACTGATCATTTTAACATATTTTTATTTTTGACATTTGAATGTAATATTTTAAGTTATCCAGAACATCCACTGCGAAATGAAGCATGAGGTTAGATTGCAAAAGATGCAAAAGTTTGTTCTTCTTCACTTACTGAAATACACCCGAACATCCCGAACATATCCCTGTGGATCATTTTTGTAATTATTTAAATTAAAAGATATGCTACATAAAGGGGGCAGCACGGTGGCGCAGTGGATAGCACAGAAAGAAGGTCGCTGGTTCAAGCCTCGGCTGAGTCAGTTGGCATATCTGTGTGGAGTTTGCATGTTCTCCCCGTGTTGGCGTGGGTTTCCTCCGGGTGCTCCGGTTTCCCCCACAGTCCAAAGACATGCGGTACAGGGGGATTGGGTAAGCAAAATTGTCCGTAGTGTGTGAGTGTGAATAGGTGTGTATGGGTGTTTCCCAGTGATGGGTTGCAGCTGGAAGGGCATCCGCTGTGTAAAACATATGCTGGATAAGTTGGCGGTTCATTCCGCTGTGGCGACCCCAGATTAATAAAGGGAATAAGCCGAAAAGAAAAATGAACTGTTACATAAAGACGTCTACTCCAAAAATGTGAAATGTTTACAATTATAAAGTGATTACTCTTACCTTTAAATATAAATAAAGTAGAGTATTCCAATTAAATTCTTACTAGTAACAATCCAATTACAACAAGTAATGCTGGGAACATTTTAAGCCTACATGGTTTGCCATATAGCATAATATAAGGGAGATGAATAGGAGTCTGCAGTGTGTCTAGTTTGCTGATAGGGTTTGTGTAAACGGCATAAATATGAGATGAAGTCAAATATGTGGTTCCTTTGGAAACATAAATCTGTGCCAGCCTGTACCCTGTTCATGATCCTACTTGATGGTACATTAAAAACAATGTCTTATAAATATTTATGCATAGGAGCTATACGTATTTTAACCACATATTCAAGTTTGAAATATATCAAAGCATGACTATAGTTGGTTTAAACAAATGAGACGAACAGATTCCAGGTCCATTTTCAGAGCCTTATTGGGACTGCAGTGACTCCTGCATGCTTCCACAGTGAGTTAATAAAACTGGGGCATCTTTTAAAGGAGACCTATTATGCAAAAATCACATTTATAAGGGGTTTAAGCACAGTTGTGTGGCAGCAGTGTGTGAATATAACCAGCCTCTAATGTTAAAAATGAATTCAGAAACACTTGGATCGACATTCTCCCTTTGTACGTGTCATCAGAGGGGGAAAGCCCCACCCATTAGTGACCATCACTCCCTCATTAGCATAAACAGCCCTGAGTGAGAAGCGTGCCGTCTGCCATTAGAGTTTTAAAGTGGCAGTCACTAAAACAGCATAATTTGGGTTAAAGCCTAAAAGGGGCAGTTTCAAGGAGTTATAAAACCTTATTTGTGTGGTATTTTGAGCTGAAACTTAACATACACACTCTAGGGACGCCAGAGATTTGACCCAGTTTTTATCTCTCAGCTGATCTGAGCGCAGCTGTTAAACATACCAGAGTCAGACATGGAAACCACTGCGTCCACAGCTGCACTGGCCTTTCATGATCCAGCAAATATATAACCGTTTCAAAATATATATCGCACATGGAGCTTTCCGTGTTAGGAGTGATATTTTTGATATCACCTCTTTAGCTTTGTTAGCAAGTTAGCAGGTTCTCTAATAATGTCTAATAATAATTCATTAGTGTTATTTGAAATAAATTATTTTTTGAAATAATCTCTTTTTTTGGTGGCGCAGTGAAGAAGAAGGTCGCTGGTTCGAGTCTCGGCATGCCTGTGTGGAGTTTGCAGGTTCTCCCTGTGTTGGCGTGGGTTTCCTCCGGGTGATCCGGTTTCCCCCACAAGCACAAACACATGCGGTACAGGTGAATTGGGTAAGTTAAATTGTCCGTAGTGTATGTGTGTGACTGAAGTGTATGGATGTTTCCCAGTGATGGGTTGCAGCTGGAAGGGCATCCGCTGCGTAAAACATATGCTGGATAAGTTGGCAGTTCATTCCGCTGTGGCGACCCCTGATTAATAAAGGGACTAAGCCGAAAAGTGAATGAATGAATTTTTTTTTGAAACAAGTCAATTTACAAACTCACAGTAAAATACACATAAATAAAAACAATTATATTTAATATGTAAAAATTCTACGTAATATTTGTCAAATATTTTGTTTTATTTATTTAAAATGTATTTAAAATATGTACTGTAACAGCAGATGAAATGTTAAGTTGTTGCAAACGGACTATACGTACAATTAATTAATTTATAATTAATTGTTTCTTTTATTTCAAAATCAAAACATTCATTTCTAAAATGATATAGCAAATATAAATCACGAAAACGTGCAGATATAAATCATTTATTCATTCATTCATTAATTTTCAGCCGCTTTTCCGGGGCCGTGTTGCGGTGGCAGCAGTCTTAGGAGAGAAAGAGACTTCCCTCTCCCCAGACACTTCCTCCAGCTCCTCCGGGGGGATCCCGAGGCGTTCCTAGGCCAGCCGAGAGACATAGTCCCTCCAGCGTGGTTTAAAAGTTTTAATGTCATGTAAATGATAACTAATAAATACATTCATATTAGAATATTTCACACTTTTTAATAGCCCATAAAACATAATCTGTCACTTTAAGGTACAGTTCTCGCTATAAACACACCTTTAACAAAGACTTTTAGTTCAATAAACTCTTAATGTGACGCTTATTAGTAGTTTTTAAGGTAGTAGTTGGGTTATTGGGTAGGATTAGAGATGTAGAATAAGATCATGGAGAATATATAATTCTAATACAATTACTAATTACTTAATTACTAATAAAAAAACTATCTTAATAATCGGCACCACTATTAATAGTGAGAATTGGTCTCTATTCTAAAGTGTTACCACATAATCTTTATAAACTGACTGCTATTACTACATGAATATGGGAATATAAGTCGCTGACAAACTGGAAAAAAAACTACAATTTATTATGTTATTAAATTTAATACATTTAAAAAAATAATTAAATAGTTCAAAATAGTTAATAATTTGTAATAATCATTTGGTTATTTCCTTTATAATTTGACTGGGCAGCTCGGTGGCGCAGTGGGTAGCACAATTGTCTCACAGCAAAAAGGTCGCTGGTTCGAGCCCCGGCTGGGTCAGTTGGCGTTTCTGTGTGGAGTTTGCATGTTCTCCCTGTGTTGGCGTGGGTTTCCTTCGGGTGCTCCGGTTTCCCCCACAAGTCCAAAGACATGCAGTATAGGTGAATTGGGTAAGCTAAATTGTCCGTAGTGTATGAGTGTGAATGGGTGTGTGTGGATGTTTCCCAGAGATGGGTTGCAGCTGGAGGCCATCACTATTTTGTAAAAGCTCCGTCTATTGTTAGCTATTGTATTTCCTCTGGGTGCTCCGGTTTCCTCCACAGTCCAAAGAAATGTGGTATAGGTGAGTTGGGTAAGCTAAATTGTCCATAGTGTATGTATGTGTGTGAATGGGAGTATAGGTGTTTCCCAGTGATGGGTTGCAGCTGGAAGGGCATCCGCTGCGTAAAACATATGCTGGATAAGTTGGCGGTTCATTCCGCTGTGGCGACCCCAGATTAATAAAGGGACTAAGCCGAAAAGAAAATGAATGAATGAATAATTTGACAATCCCCCCCCAATAAATAAATAAATGAATAAGTAATTAAATAAGTTAATAAACGATTAAAAGAATAAGTACTGTATGAATAATGTTGAGCAATGAATCTCGTCTTCCACAACACATCAGTTTTAAAAGTGACTCCTGCTACAGAATGACTGTCTGATGGTCTTTGTGTTTGTTGAATGGTTGTGTTGAGACTGGATTCCTCCATTGTCCTCTATTGGAGATCAGCTGGATCAGCAGCTCTTCACAATAATAGGAGCAGGATTTGCATCCAGAGCTCAACAAGAGCCCGTGCTTTACAAAACACAAGCGGATATCAACAAAATGTGTTTTCGGAGCGACCGCCTCCAAACGCTGCTGTTCAGCCGGCAGGCAAACACTCGGTCAGATTTCTCCGACTCTAAACTAGACATAAAACTGCAGATATTTTGTGAAAAGGTCAGACAAACTATCAAGCTTTGGACAATAAATGACTTTTCTGAGTTGAATCTAATGCTATGTGAGATTGTCGTCAAGCTGTTTAAATGACATATTTCGACAGATGAAACATATTCATTTATGTTTATTCTGTGATTTAACTAGTAGTAAAAATGAAGGAATGGTGGTATTGACTTGTGCTGCCACATTATTTATTGTTTGCATTTCCTGAAGAATTGGACAACATTTAAACGATGAGAATTTGTATTAATAAACCACATATTTCTTGTGATTATGGGGTATATGCACAGGGACTTTTCATTTTCAGTAAGCCAGGTCAAGTGCTTCCAGTGAACTGTCATGCCATTATAAACTCACCCTATTTGAGGTCTGTTTTTTGTAAAATCATTGATCTTCACTGCCTGATTTATATACGATATAAAATCACTCTCAGATCAGACAAGAAGCTCTGCAATATATATACCATGTCTTTAAAATATGGAAATGTATTTTACCACAGAAGTTTCTATTGTGGCCTACTGCTCCTGACGGCACTTGCCTTTTATCTCGTTTTACGCTTGAACAACTAAATGAATGCTTAAGTCTGTTTGATTGATTATAGTTTAATTAAATGACATCATCAATGCTTTAAAAGAAACCTTATGAAATTGAAAAGTCACCTTTTTAAGAAACCTTTCACTGGAAGTTTATCGGTTGCTGAAAAATATTTGCCATGCATATAGCCCATTGAATAGGATGTGTGCTATAGAAGGTCTAGTGAAGGTTTAGACATGCATCAGCTGAAACAGCGTAGACTAAAATGTATGAATAAATGCATTTAGAAAACACTTTTAATGTGCATCAAAATGTGTATCTGCGTCAGATCAGGGTGCTTGTTTAATATGAGAAATATGATGCTTGCTTGCAATACGTCGTACAGCCTAAGGGCGTTCTCTCACTAGGCACGGTTTCTTTGAACCGTGCCGAAGCGCGGTTATTCGCCCCTCTCCCCTGACACCCGCACTCATACTGCATTTTACCTTCCGAACTGGAGGACGCTTGCCTCAGCGATGATGTGACAGTTCAGTTTAGGAAGAGATGCGCTCTCGCTCAGCACAGTGGAGATTGCTTTAGTTATATCGTTTTAGTCGTTTGGGATGCAGCGATATGCAGTCAAATATTTTGCTGAACAGATCCACTAGTTTTGACGCTCATAAATGATCATAAAAGTCCTCGTGCTGCAGGTAATAGGAGGTTTGCTGAAGGTGCAGTTGATGTGCAGCGAGGGGTTTGTGTCTTACTAAACTATGACAGTTTGCGTTCACTGAAAAATAAGAACGATTAATAAATCCATATGAAACAGTCCCTTAAAAGTGACGACGCGTCTTCAGTTTCGGGCTCAGGCGGGCTTTGCACTCACACTACAAGCGTACCGCGCCAAAGTCCAACCGAACCGTGCTCTGGCACACCTCTTCCAACCAGGCCATGTCTGGTCAACTGAACCGTGCCCGAGCCCGATTCAGAGCACTCACACTTGTCAAACAAACCGGAAACGCGCCTGGGCACGGTTCGGATAGCCTAGTGTGAGTAGGCCCTAAGTAAAGTTAGCATTTTCCCTTATTTCCTACTGCACCTTTAAAGGGGACCTACTGTATTATGCCCTTTTTTACAAGATCTAAAGATCTTTCGTCTCGGATGTCCCTAGAGTGTGTATGTGACGTTTCAGTATGAAATACCACACAAATAATGTGTTATAACTCTTTGAAACTGGCCCTTTTAGGCTTTGATCCTGTTTGTGCCATTTTGGTGACTGTCGCTTTAAACTTAAATGAGGGAGAGATGGTCACTAATGAGTGGGGTTTCCCCCTCTGATGACATGCACAAGGGTAAAATCTCAATCAAAGTTTTCCTGCAGACCGTTTTTATGACGTGTGATTATATAAAATAGAATAAATCATTTTTACCATTGAAAGCTGGTTATATTCACACACTGCTGCCACACAACTGTGTTTAAACCCTTTATAAAAGTAATGTCTGCATAATAGCTCTCCTTTAAATTAGAGACAAACATCTACTCAGGTCCTCAGAAGGTATTTATTGCAAACAAGCTTTGTTTACAAGGACTTCAGTTACCCACAAATAAGTGAAATACACAGCTTAAAAAACACTCACAGCCCTAAAGAAAATCTGTTGTTCACTCGTTCACTTCTTCCTCGTCGTCATCATCAAATGCTTCCTCTCCAATACTGCATGTGGCTTCCTGGTACTGCTGATACTCGGACACCAGGTCATTCATATTGCTCTCAGCCTCGGTGAACTCCATCTCATCCATTCCTTCTCCAGTGAACCAATGCAGGAAGGCCTTGCGCTTGAACATAGCCGAAAATTGCTCGGAAATGCGCTTGAATAGCTCCTGGATGGCGGTGCTGTTGCCGATAAAAGTGGAGGCCATTTTAAGTCCCCTTGGGGGAATGTCACACACCGCGACTTTGACGTTGTTGGGGATCCACTCCACAAAGTAGCTGCTGTTTTTGTTCTGAATGGCCAACATTTGCTCGTCGACTTCCTTCATGGACATTGGCCCGCGGAATACAGTGGCGACTGTAAGATAACGGCCTAACCGTGGGTCACAGGCGGCCATCATGTTCTTGGCATCAAACATCTGCTGGGTGAGTTCAGGCACGGTGAGGGCGCGATACTGCTGGCTTCCTCTTGCGGTTAGTGGAGCGAAGCCGGGCATGAAGAAGTGGAGGCGCGGGAAAGGCACCATGTTGACTGCTAATTTGCGCAGATCTGCATTCAGCTGGCCGGGGAACCGTAGCGAAGTGGTGACGCCGCTCATCGTTGCAGACACTAAATGATTGAGATCCCCGTATGTGGGTGTGGCCAGCTTGAGCGTGCGGAAGCAGATGTCATAAAGTGCCTCATTATCAATACAGTACGTTTCATCAGTGTTTTCCACCAGCTGATGCACAGAGAGCGTGGCGTTGTACGGCTCCACCACCGTATCGGACACTTTTGGTGAAGGCATGACGCTGAATGTGTTCATGATGCGGTCCGGGTATTCCTCTCGGATCTTGCTGATTAGAAGCGTTCCCATTCCGGATCCGGTTCCTCCGCCGAGGGAGTGCGTAAGCTGGAAGCCTTGCAGACAGTCGCAATACTCGCACTCTTTTCTGACGATATCCAGGACTGAGTCCACCAGCTCGGCTCCTTCAGTGTAGTGGCCCTTGGCCCAGTTGTTGCCCGCACCTGTCTGTCCTGCAAAAGCAATACAATGAGGATTAGTTTGCGATGAACATGAAATACAATCTTCTTAACTGCTGTCCAGAGCCAGCTCTGTAGCAATTGTGCAGCATTCATCTTAGCCTCTGACATACTGCATGCCCATTTATGTTCATTCTTGGGATGCATTCCAGCCACAGTTTGTTTGGGGAAAAGATTAATTGAGGGGCTCTCTCACTTGAACTGATGTTCTAACGTTCTCCTTTGGATATTTGTTCTGTCAGTGACTGGAATAACACAGCATGTGACCTGTTTGCATAAAGATTTGATCTCATTTTATACACATTATTGTTTAACTAGCCAATCATAGGGCTGCAACTCAATGGATTTTTGTATGTAGACATGCTTGAAATGATCTGCTTCAGCTCAAACTGAGCATGGGGAAGAACTGGGAGCAGTTTTGAAAGCAAACAGAAATGGTGAGGAGGAGTCTGTCAGGTTGTAATAACTCTTTCGAGACCCTTTTCCCCATCTTTCTGAATGAAAGTTTACTACATCCAATCAGCTCGCAGTAGAAACAAAAACAAGCCACGCCCACTGTTTTCTCATTTAATATTCCATTTCTGTTTCCCAGTGATGGGTTGCGGGTTGAAGGGTAAAACATATGCTGGATAAGTTGGCGGTTCATTCCGCTGTGGCGACCCCAGATTAATAAAGGGACTAAGCCGAAATGAAAATGAATGAATGAATGAATGAGCTATGTGCATAATTATGAAAATGAAGTTACATCAGCTACAATTGGTTTTCTCCCTTTTTAACCCTTGCTGTTGGGAATCGCATCCACTGCGTAAAACATATGCTGTATAAGTTGCCAGTTCATTCCGCTGTGGCGACCCCAGAATAATAAAGGGACTAAGCCGAAAAGAAAATTAATGAATGAATGAATTTCCCACTTTAACTTATTTTTTTGATTAATAGCATTTTTTGATTAATAGCATCCCTTGCTAAGAGCTTAATTTGGACAATTAAAAAAAAATCTTAATATTTAGTTTTTTATTTAATCCAGATAGCAAAATAGTTGTATCTTTAACAAACATTGTCTTATGATAACAAACCATACAATAATGGAAAGACACACTATAAATACAAATACACTAATGACTGGTTTTGTGGTCCAGGGTCAAAAATACACTGTATTAAAAAGCTGTCAAATTCTATTTTATGTTGTTTGAAATGTTGTTTTTTAATGATCAATGAATATAAAACATATGATTTTTTATCAGAACCTAGAACGTATTTTACTATATATTATTATAATTGTTAATTGTAAGTGTGGACTAAGCCGAAAAGAGAATGAATGAATGAATATTTCATTTCTGGAAGTGCGTCACAATACAAAAAGAAATAATGGTCGCAGCTTCCGGTTCATGTGGACTTTAAAGAGATTTCTCTGTAAAAGAGAAAATATCCAGTGAGCAGAAGTTCTATGAGTGAAAATGCCTTGATGTCAGGAGAGAACAGACTTTCATTACAACTGAGGTCTAATGAACAGTAACAGTAAACTGAGGCTACAACTCAAATGGGCTCAGCAATACTGGGCTAAACAATAGAAGGTCTGAATGAAAACCCTTATCAAATGAAATGTGCTAAACAGTCCTATAAATGATACTTCAATGAGGAAAAAGTCGACGTGTTGATATAATACCAAATATGAAGTTGTCTGGTCGGAAAAGCTGTCCAAATGCTCCAGAACGAACACTGTCCATTGTGCCCGGCTCCAGGTCCACAAGGATGGCTCTGGGAACGTACTTGTGAGCTAAACACACACAAAGACATTTTATTTTTACTGTAAGTTTCATTCGCTATACAAATAGTCCTGTAAGTATTGTTGCATGAAATAAAAATATACAGTTGAAGTCAAAGTTATTAGTCCTCCTGTATTTAGTTTTCTTTTTCCAATATTTCCCAAATGATGTTTGACAGATTCAGGAATTTTCCACAGTATTTCCTATAATATTTTTTCTTCTGGAGAAAGTCTTATTTGCTTTATTTCAGCTAGAATAAAAGCAGTTTTAATTTATTTTCAACCATTTTAAGGTCAATATTATTAAGCAATATTATTTTTCTACAGAACAAACCACTGTTATACAATGCCTAATTACCCTAACTTGCCTAATTAACCTAATTAAGCCTTTAAATGTCACTTTAAGCTGAATACTATCTTGAAAAATATCTAGTTTAATATTATATACTGTCATCATGGCATAAACAAAAGAAATCAGTAATTAGAACTATTATGCAGAAATTGAGGAAACAAATATGAAGGAGGGCTAATAATTCAGGAGGGCTAACAATTCTGGCTTATATATTATATACAGCTATATATAAACATAAATGTAATATATTTATTTAAAAATAATATAATAACCGATGTCATTTATGTTTAAGTACTTTAATAAAACATTATGCTGGTGCGGTCAGACAAGCCCACTGCATTCCTGTGAGCTGACAGCACTGTTCAGAGTTTAAGGTCATTGTGAGTTTGTTAAGGGGAGCGTTTCATACTCACTGACACACACATACTTACAGGACGCCTCGTTGTAGTACACATTAATTCTGTCGAGCTGCAAACTCGAGTCACCCACATAGCTGCCGGCTGGATCAATGCCGTGCTCGTCGCTGATGACTTCCCAGAACTAGATGTGTGGCACAGTTGTATTGTGTTACTTTAGATGCCAGGTTAGTCAGATACTATCAAAAAAACCAGTGTTGAGATCCTTTGCATACTCCTACACTGAAGGGGACATCAAGTATGGCAAGCCATTTTAACGTTTGATTAATAAATCATACTATTTCTTATCTTTCTTTATAGCTATATGTTCCAGTACTGTCCATCTGTTTATTATAAAAAACAGACTTTTACTTTTCTACATTTTAAACATGTACTAGTACTTATAATTAAACACTAGTACTTATTTCAATATTCATTCATTCATTCATTTTCTTTTCGGCTTAATCCCTTTATTAATCTGGGGTCGCCACTGCGGAATGAACCGCCAACTTATCCAGCATATGTTTTACGCAGCGGATTCCCTTCCAGCCGCAACCCATCACCGGGAATCATCCATACACACTCATTCACACACATACACTACGGACAATTTAGCTTACCCAATTCACCTATACCGCATGTCTTTCGACTTGTGGGGGAAACCGGAGCACCCGGAGGAAACCCACGCCAACACAGGGAGAACATGCAAACTCCACACATAAATGCCAACTGACCCAGCCGAGGCTCGAACCAGCGACCTTCCTGCTGTGAGGCGGTCGTGCTACCCACTGCGCCACCGCTACCCACAGCCTTTATTTCAATAGTAATAGCAAACTTTGTCAAATTGGAATAAATCCTATTCAGTTTTGACTAAATTTTCCAGCTGTGACATGTATGTTTACATATTGTTTATGTACTAAAAGCTATTCAATAGATATAAGTACTTAATTTTCCAACATTGTTATAGTAATAATAAGACTGGTCATTGTACATTTCAATCAAAAGGCAACTAATAATAACAACTTACTAGAAACATTTAGGTTAAACATTTGTATATATTTAATATGTACAAGTATACCTATTGGCAATAAAAATGTGTTGGGTTTTGATATATTCGGTATACATGAGAGTGATTGTGTGCATATTTTAAATATAATTAAATAGTTCAAAGCGGTCCAGCAACTTCCGAAGCTACAATTAACTATTTTACACTTATATCTATAAAGGTATTGCTATATAAAAGTGTCACTACTACCAATTAATATAAAAACATACAAACTAATCACAATTGTAATACATAGTGAAATAGCCAGAAGTGAACAGCCGTTATCTGAATGGCAGATGCCCACAATCAATGACAAAAAATGTAAATGTTTTATTAGTAACAATTGAATAGTTACTCCTCTCTAATTCAATGAGCTGGTCTTATAGGCGCAGGTATTTAATGCCTAACTACTAGTATTTTTATTTTATTTCTATAAGCAAAGAAAAATGCAAATAAATAAGAACTATGATGTCTGTCCTGTAATTTTACAGTGTACTTAACGTTGAGTTGAGTATAAATAATAATAATAATAATAATAATAATAATAAGATATGTTTCCTGAGCAGAGAATCATTTATTTTCCTTTGGCTTAGTCCCATTATTAATCAGGGATCTCCACAGTGGAATGAACCGCCAACTTATGCAGCATATGTTTTACACAGCGGATGCCGTTCCAGCCGCAACCCGGTACTGGGAAACTCCCATACACTCTTGCATTCACACACTGCAGCCAATTTAGCTTATTCAATTCACCTATAGTATGTGTTTGGACTGTGGGGGAAACCGGAGCACCAGGAGGAAACCCACACCAACATTGGGAGAACATGCAAACTCTTATAGGTGCAGGTATTGAATGCATAACTAGTAGTATTTTTATTTTATTTCTATAAGTAAAGAAAAATGCAAATAAATAAGAACTATGATGTCTATCCTGTAATTTTACAGTGTACTTAACGTACTTATTGTACTTCCCTAAGAAAGTACTGGCTTATATAAGGTAACTACATGCTTAGTAATTACCCAGCATAAGGGCTGTGATAAGTACATTGAATTTACATGTGAAACAGCACTGTACGATAAAGTGCCACACTTAATACACTAGAATAGTATGCTAGTAGCTAAAAACTACTATTAGCATGTAATGACTATTAGCACGTGTTAGGGTTTGAATGGTAAAACGGCTTGCCATACACCTCGCCACACCTATGCAACTGATGCGCCCTTAAAATGTAGCGGGTTCGTATTATTTAAGCATCGGTCATATTTAAGTACATTAAACTACACATGTGCTGTATGGATAAGACTTGTTTGCGATTCTCCTCATGTGTTTTAACAGTGAATCTAGTGAGGGGGAAACATTTCGGACTCACTTGTCATTGTTTTGATTCAGGAGTCATTTGTTTCAGAATCTAAATAGCCAAGTTGAGTTTTGCGTTTATTATTAATAACCGGTTTACTGATAATGCTTCACTTCAGGTAGGCTAGGCTACTCAAAAAAGGTTTACCAAAGTTTCATTTCCCAAACTGTATTAGCTTAAATAGATTGTGAATGCAAATATATGGTTTAATATGAAAGGAAAGTGTGAAAATAAGCTGACCTTTGTTCCAATCTGGTTCCCGCACTGTCCGGCTTGAATGTGAACGATCTCCCTCATTTTGTTGTGTGTGTGTGTGTGTGTGTTTGGAGAATGATGAAGATGCTCCTCTGGATGAGCTCTGACTGTCTGTGAGTCAGTTTAGTTCAGTTCAACACGCGAGCTTCAGCTTTCACACTCTCCGACTATTGGACGGGGAATTTGATTGACAGATCAGCTGCGCAATCACGTGTTGTCATTTGTCCTAATCGCAGATGAACACTTTGTTCTTTGGAAGTGCGATATGTATGTATGATTGACATACATGATTATTATATGTATGATTGCCTCATATCAAGCAGTTAAGTATTAATAATAATAATAATAATAATAATAATAATAAGACATGTTTCCTGAGCAGAGAATCATTTATTTTCCTTTGGCTTAGTCCCTTTATTAATCAGGGGTCGCCACAGTGGAATGAACCGGCAACTTATGCAGCATATGTTTTGCACAGCGGATGCCGTTCCAGCAGCAACCCGGTACTGGGAAACTCCTATACACTCTTGCATTCACACACTACGGCCAATTTAGCTTATTCAATTCACCTATAGCGCATGTGTTTGGACTGTGGGGGAAACGGGAGCACCAGGAGGAAACCCACACCAAAACGGGGAGAACATGCAAACTCCACACAGAAATGCCAACTAACCCAGCCAAGGCTCGAACCAGCGACCTTCTTGCTGTGAGATGACAGTGCTAACCACTGAGCCACCATGTCGCCTAGCAGAGAATCAGCATATTATAATTTCTAAAGGGTTATGTGACATAATATTCAGCTTTGCAGTAGTGGAATTAATGTATCAGCCCTGTTTTACTGTTTTATATTTAAACAATCAATAAAATGAGCCTTAGTGAGCATTAGAAACTACTTCAAAAATATTTTACAATTATAAAATTGTGATATGGGCTGCAAGGTGGCGTAGTGGGTGGCACGATCGCCTCACAGCAAGAAGGTCGCTGGTTCGAGCCTCGGCTGGGTCAGTTGGCGTTTCTGTGTGGAGTTTGCATGTTCTCCCCGTGTTGGCGTGGGTTTCCTCCGGGTGCTCCGGTTTCCCCTACAAGTCCAAAGACATGCGCTATAGGTGAATTGGGTAGGCTAAATTGTCCGTTGTGTGTGGATGTTTCCCAGTGATGGGTTGCAGCTGGAAGGACATCCGCTGCATAAAACATATGCTGGATAAATTGGTGGTTCATTCCACTGTGGCAACCCCAGATTAATAAAGGGACTACGCCGATATATATATATATATATATCTCCCATAGTCCAGAGTTACCTGTTTGGATCAAAAGACAGTCTAGAGACATTCATATTTCTCGACAGAGTTTTAATACATTTTCTGTGATCTTTGCTTTTTTAAGAGCTTGATTTTATCACAGCTTGAATTTTGATGATACTGTGTCAAATCCTGACAAAATCCCATTACAGCAATAACACTCATGTTGTTTTCAAACATGTTTGGTTTCATTGTAAAATATAAGTAAAACTAAGATAATCTCATGCCCATTTGTACCTTTTTGATTTAGGGGTGATTAATACGTATACTGTATGACTTTGTACAACCTTATTCCTACATTTCAGTATGATTCGCTCATCCCCCAATGATGGTTGGGTTTGGAGACATGCCTCCTTTTAAAAGTCTTGTGTCCTTGTAAATGAAATCGTATGAATTAGTTTTAATTAGCCACTTTTTGGCCAATACTTAGAGTTTCTTTATGAGATGGTAAACTAGATGCAGCAACAGAACAAGTTTAACTGGAAATAAAAATAAAAAGATTTTAAGGCATTCATTCATTCATT
>CAIGQW010002497.1:495946-513651 GCA_903798125.1 Danio choprae | reverse complement strand
TATGCTCTGTACACCACTAATCTCTCATTTATTGACGGGGCATTTGTGTTTTCTAAATGATCAGGCCACAGTAGGACCCTGCAACACCCCTAAACCCGGCATGCTGGACTTTGTGAATAAAGTGAAGTGGGATGCGTGGAAGAGTCTGGGCTCCATCCCACAGGTGAAAGACACTTTATACAGAAATATCTGTGCTTAAAAGATTATATTTCTCTCATATATACATACATACACACACACACACACACACACACACACACACACACACACAGACACACACACAGATGAAGTCAGAGTTATTAGCCCCCCTGTTTATTTTCAGACTTCAACTGTGTATATATATGTATGTGTGCTGACGGTGTGTTGTCTGTGCATCAGGAGGAGGCCCGGCAGCAGTATGTTGATCTGATCTCGTCTCTGGTGGGATCAGAAGCCCCTGCAGTGGCAGCACAACCCACCGGTGGAGGAAAAATCTTCCAGACGCTGCTGGTCTCCACAGAGGACAACATCACCACCATCAGACTCAACAGACCTGATAAGAAGAACGCCATCACTGTGGAGGTGATCATGCAGGAACTCGCCCTCAGTACAACTCCACAGCATCTTAATTGTTTCTAGGTTTAGACGGCTGAGACTAATACATTCGAGTCAGACATCAGCTGTTTTGGACAAAGGTCAATTCAAGAGTTCACACTTAGATATTGCTTGATAATAATTGCAGGTTTGGCATGCTGTCCCGGGAGAGAACCCTGAGCTCGGAGATAATTGAGCCCAGGGCTCCCGCCTGGTAAATAAGCATATAAGGGGGTACGAGATCAGATAGTTCTCGAGAGCTCCCCCTGGTAGATAAGCATATAAGGGGTACGAGATCAGATAGTTCTCTAGAGCTCCCCTTGGTAAAGGAGGAAAAGGAGGAGATGGGGTGGATGGGGGGTTTCTTCGAAAATGAAGATGAGAGAGTAGTTTTTTGACAGGCTACTTATAGGGAGTTTGTATTAATCTGATTGGCTTACTAGTGATTACTGATGGGAGACCGGCTGCGATCAATCATATCACGTGCTCCTCTCGAAATTAGTTTGTGAAACTTCACTTATAACCTATATAGATATTGAAACTGCTCCAGTGAGCTTTTTTTAGCATTACTAATACATTATATGTGATGTCTGTGTAAAGATTATTAAAAGATTTTTTAGTTATTTTAATTTAGCTAGTTGTCATATAAATATTTAGCATTTTTATTTGATTTAAAACTATAATAACTAAAACTAATATAAAAACATGAATTAAAAAATGAATATAGACAAATAAAAATGAGTTTCAACTATTAAGGTTAGGGTATACCTGAAATTAATAGCAGGCTCAGAGGTACATCCTTATTAATTCAATACACAATAATTATTGAGTGACACTAATGCTATCTGCCAATGTCATTAACTACTTTCATGTATTATTTTAGCTTCATTTTCTATTTAGTTATCGTAATACTTATTCCACTCTCCAGATGATATCAATATTATTCATTCATTCATTTTCTTTTCGGCTTAGTCCCTTTATTAATTTGGGGTCGCCACAGCGGAATGAACCGCCAACTTATCCAGCATGTTTTACGCAGCGGATGCCCTTCCAGCTGCAACCCATCACTGGGACGCATCCACACACACTCATTCACACACATACCACTACAGACAATTTAGCGTACCCAATTCACCTATACTGCATGTCTTTGGACTTGTGGGGGAAACCGGAGCACCCGGAGGAAACCCACGCCAACACGGGGAGAACATGCAAACTCCACACAGAAACGCCAACTGACCCAGCCGAGGCTCGAACCAGCGACCTTCTTGCTGTGAGGTGATTGTGCTACCCACTGCGCCATCATGCAGCTCCATATCAATGTTATATCATGATATAATAAAAAAATGGAATCACAGTTTAGTAGACCCGTAATAATTAAGGCAAAATATTTATTTTAACCTCATGTGACTAGAAATTGTGACATAAACCTGGAAAGGTACCAGGAGGTAGGCCTGTGTTAAATACATTAAACATAAATGCATAAATATTAATACATATTTTGACATGCATATCATACATATCAAGTATTGTTAGAACTTTTATTGCTTCCTCTTAAACTTTTTTATTTCTATTAGTTACCAAAGTGACTTTATTTTTCTTTCAAGTATATATGTATATATATATTAAATTTTCCAATGTTTTCTTGCTGTCTGTAGATGTACGATGAGCTAATTGAAGCTCTGGATCTTGCTGGAAAAGATGATTCAGTCATTACCGTGATGACAGGTGAGTTACTTTGCTTTACTGACATCACTGTGAGATTTACCAGCGGTTTATAGAGTATAAATCATGTTCTTGTGTTTAACGTGTGTAAAGGCAACGGAGATTATTACTGCAGTGGAAACGACCTCAACAACTTTACCAAGATCCCTGAGGGTGGAGTGGAGAAGATAGCCAAAGACTCCGGCGAGTTACTGCGGTAAAGTCTGATTCAGTTGCACTTCTTTTGATGTTGATGGTAGGTTATGATAGATGTAAGTCAAAATTATTAGCCTTTTTTTTTTTCTTTTTTAAATATTTCCAAAGTGAAGTTTATTTATAAACTAATTTGGAGAGGATCACGTGCTTGTGATTGCTGCGGCTGGTCCCGCATTATCCAATTCATGATTCACCAATCAGACGATTCGTAAGCCACTATAAATACCCTAAGTTTCATATCACAGCCATCTTCGTTTTGAAGAATCACCCCTTCCACCCCTACTCCTCCTTTCCTAGATGGGTGGCACAGTGGCCCAGTGGTTAACACTGTTGCCTCACAGCAAGAACGTCACTGGTTCTAGTCCCTACCAAGCCAGCCGATGTTTCTGTGTGGAGTTTACACGTTCTCCCCGTGCTCACGTGGGTTTCCACCGGGTTCCCCAGTTTCCTCCCACCGTCCAAAAACATGCAACTTAAGTTAATTGACTAATCCAAATCGGCATCATAGACATGCTCCTAGTAAGTAGTCATCTCAAGAGCAATCACTATGTTCATTAGCTACTACAGCAGGGGAGCTCTCGAGATCTACCTGAGCTCAAACTCCCCTCTCGCCTTGCAAACGGGAGGGAGCCCCGGGCTCGAGGATCTATGAGCTCAGGGCTCTCTCCCGGGACAGCACGCCAAACAAGCTTTATAACCAATCATCAACTAAGTGTGAACTTTTGAAGTGATGTTTAACAGAGCAAGAAATGTTTCACAGTATTTCCTGTTATATTTTTTCTTCTGGAGAAAGTCTTATCTGTTTTATTTCAGCTAGTTTTAGTTTTAAAACATTTTAATATCAGTATTATTAGCCTCCTCAAGCAATATTTATTTTGATTGTCTGCAGAACAAACCACTGTTATACAATGACTAATTACCCTAACTTTAACCTAATTAACCTAGTTTAAATGTCACTTTAAGCTGAATACTAGTATCTTAAAAAATATCTAGTAGACTATTATGTGCTGTCATCATGGCAAAGATAAAAGAAATCAGTTATTAGAAATGAGTTATTAAAACTATTATGTTTATAAATGTAAATCTTCTCTCTGTTAAACAGAAATTGGGAAACAAAATATACAGGGGCTCATAATTTAGGAGAGCTAATAATTCTGAGTGTGATAATAATTCTGTAATAATAATAATAATTAATTTGTTTGTATTGTTTTAGGAGGTACGTGAAGGCGTACATCGACTTCCCCAAACCTCTGATTGCAGTCATAAACGGACCTGCGGTTGGTATTTCGGTGACTCTGTTGGGGCTTTTCGATGTTGTTTATGCCACAGAGAAGGTGAGCTGCATTTTCACAGCATAATGATCAGTCTTGGATCTGATTAGTTGTATCTTTATATCAGTCTGTAATTTAGCTTTCTTTCCAATCTGTGTGCAGGCGACGTTTCACACACCCTTCAGTCAGCTGGGTCAGAGTCCAGAAGGCTGCTCTTCATACCTGTTTCCCAAAATTATGGGCACAGCGAAGGTACAGAATGCACGGCCATGACATGATTGAGACAAATTTGAATGCATCGCATATGCTGCGTCGTTCGCACCACAGAAAGGTGATCCGCCTCTGTTCTCATGTTTGCATTGACTTGCAAGCAATGTTTTTGCAAAAATGCTTAATTCACCATTTGGTGTGAACCCAGCATAAAGGCTTTCATCATCACCTGTTGGTTCGGCGTGCACAGTGGGTTTTCACGTGTTGCCCCCCCAAAAAAATCTATTGCAATTTATAGTCTTAATCAATGGACAGCTGTAATATATACAGGGTTGACAGGGGAGGACTTTATCAATAAGCGAGGTAAGCAGCCGCTTAGGGCCACAGGGAATTAGGGGGCCCTGACCAATGTCAAGAAGCCTATATTACTCATATAGCTCTTTCATATATTTTCTATCATATGTTGTAAAATCTGTCTATAATCATTAAGATTTTAAGGTTATTACTTCTTATCAAAATCGGGGGTCCCTATGAATAACGACTGCCACCGATTCACAAACAGCAATTATTTAATTCATGTAAGATATGGTGAAACAATTGATTGTGAATTACATTTGAAATATGGCTAATTAACTGTAGCTTTGTTAGTTTGTGTACTTGTTTTTTTATTAAGAAGATAAAGGTTCCACTTGAAATATAGGCCTATTTTTAACAGGCCATTTATTTACAAAAAAACCCCCCAAACTAATCTACAGTGAAACAATATCTATAGAGAAAGAGAATGTTTCAATGCTAGGGCCCCATACCTGGACTTGCTTAGTGCCTCTAAATCACTAAGTCTGCCCCTGAGGTTTTGCATTAGGTGTCTCCTTCATTAATTCCCTTTGCAATTTTGAATGTCATTTAAAAAAGTGAACAAAACAATAATCCCAGTTGGTTTTATCACCTAAAAATCCTCTACGTTTTTTTGTGCTTGTATTATTGAGACATCGCAACAATGAAAATGATAATGAATAGAGTTGCAAGCAGCAATTAATAATTATTTAGTGAATTTAAATAAATATTATTTGAAAATAAATGCATGCAATATTGAACTCAAAAATGCCACTTGGTTAGGGACCGAGCACCTACGGTGCGTAGGCCCTATTGTAATTGTGTTGTTTATTCTTCTCCGGAATGAATCTAAACATGCTTGAAAACTCACCAAACTTTGCAGAAGTGGCGAAAATTTACGTCTGTTATAGGTATCAAAGGTGGGTGTGGCAAAATGACTCGACAGCGCCACCTATGCACATTTGACGGACTAGCCCCTCGAGCTATGTTTCACGCACACATGCGAAAATTGGCACACACATCAAACATGCCAAAACCTACAAAAACGTCTCTTGGAGCAAAATCTGAAGGAAGTCAGATATTTTTAACTTCCTCTGCTGAAAAAGTGCAGTTTTTGCCATTTCCAGCAGTGGTATTTGAACGAACTCCTCCTAGGGAATTTATCAGATCAACACCAGAATAGAGTATTGTCAACTAAAGGCCTTGGCGATGTTAAATTGCGAAGATCTAGAGTTTTCGTCGAAGGGCGTGTCCGTGGCGGCCTCTCAAACTTTGATGCTTTGCCACGAAACAGGAAGTTGTTATAATTCAGGCATACATTGTCTGATCTGATTCAAAATCCACATGTTTGATAACAGTCCTGAGATTAACACGTTTACCAGATACAGATATAGCGCCACCTGCTGGCAACAGGAAGTGACATGTTTTACAGTGTAACAAACTCCTCCTACAAATTTAATCACATCGAATCCATGTTTCGTTAGTTTAGTCCAAAGGCCTTTGTGATGTTAAATTGTGAAGATCTAGAGTTTTCGCCGAGGGGCGTGTCCGTGGCGGACTGAGAAAGTGCAATGCTTCGCCATGGATTAGGAAGCACTTATAACTCAACCAAACAATATCTGATCTGCCTGAAAATGCACAGGTTCGATGAGATTCCTCTCCTGAAGACATCTACATGCCAATATTAAGTCTGTCTTCCAGACGCACACTCTACAGTAAGATTACATAACCCAAATTTTACAGACATCAAGATCCACATCTCATATATTCATTTCAATCTTCCAGATGTAATTTCAAGCCACTTTAAGTGTGTGTTAATAACTCTGAAGTGTCCGTCTCTGTCAGGCCAGTGAGGTGCTGCTGTTTAATAAGAAGCTGAGCGCCACACAGGCCTGTGAGCTGGGTCTGGTGTCGGAGGTGTTTCCGGAAAGCTCCTTCCAGTCAGAGGTGTGGAGCAGACTGAAGACCTACGCCAAACTGCCCAAAAACGTAAGTCTCACACTCCTGGAGTTAGAAACACTCGACATGCACTACTGTTGAACAAATGAATCTTGTTGCATGAAAGCTCGAAAAGCTAATTAGAAAATTTGAAACAAAATGGTTACTATATAAACAATAGGGTACTATATTAAACATAAAGACCTGTGTATTGCTTTATCGTGTAAATAAATGATCAGAGTAAACAAATGTAGGGAAAAAAGTCAATTATAAAGCACAATAGGTAACATTTTACAATAAACTCTCATTAGTAAACGTTATAGGCATATTTATTAGTTACTATGTGAAATGTTGGTTAAAAATACAGCTACGTTTTATTAGTTATTAATTCATTCATTCATTTATTAAGTAATTAATTCATTTATTTATTCATCCATTATTTATTCATTTATTTATTTCTATTTATGTATTTATTAATTCATCCATTTAATAGTTTATTTATATTTATTTATGTATTCATTCATTTATTTATGTGTATTTATTTAATTATTCATTCGGGCAACACGGTGGCACAGTGGGTAGCGATCTCGCCTCACAGCAAGAAGGTCGCTGGTTCGAGCCTCGGCTGGGTCAGTTGGCATTTCTGTGTGGAGTTTGCCAAGTGTATGGGTGTTTCCCAGTGATGGGTTGCAGATGGAAGGGCATCCGCTGTGTAAAACATATGCTGGATAAGTTAGCGGTTCATTCTGCTGTGGTGACCCCAGATTAATAAAGGGACTAAGCCGAAAAGAAAATGAATGAATAAAGGAATAAAAAATTATTCATTCTTACATTTATTTACTTATTCAGTCATTTGTTTATTCATGCATCCAATGTATTTATTCATTAATTTATTTGTTCTTTCATTCATTTTGTAACTAATTAATTCATTTATTCATCCATTATTTATTCATTTATGTATTTATTTATCTATATTATCCATTCATCCATTTTATTTATTTATTTATTAATTTCATTCCTTTATTAATCTGGGGTCGCCACAGCGAAATGAACTGCCAATTTATCCAGCATATGTTTTACACAGCGGATGCCCTTCCAGCTGCAACCCATCACTGGGAAACATCCATACATACTCATTCACACACATGCACTACGGACAATTTAGCTTACCCAATTCACCTACAGCGCATGTCTTTGGACTGTGGGGGAAACCGGAGCACCCGGAGGAAACCCACGCCAACACGGGGAGAACATGCAAACTCCACACAGAAATGCCAACTGACCCAGCTGGACTCAAACCAGCGACCTTCTTGTTGTGAGGCGACAGCGCTACCCACCGCGCCACCCCAAATTTATTAGTTATTAATTCTGTTTAATAAAAGAAATAGGACTTTTAGTGAGTTGTTAGGCATGAACTAAGAAATTAACGTCACCTTTTGTGGGTTTGTTATGAGGTTAGATGAACTGTAGTGGATAAATAAAACATTGTAAATGTGACCTTGCTGACATTTGTTAACACACAAGCTTATAAATAGTCAAACTATTCAATCAGTATCTCAGCAGATATTGACCAGATTAATCTGAAAACATTAAAGCTTGTAAATAAACCGTTTATGACCTCAATATTATTATCATAGGCATAACTTATCATGCAACGTGTGTGCGTGCAAATTCTCACACCATACAAATAGTGAAAATAAACCACAATGGAAACGTGTCGGGTTGTATAGAGTTGGTGTTGTCCTAATCAAGCCTAGTTGCCGTGGCCTAATGGATAGAGTTGGACTTTTGATCGGAAGATTGCAGTTTGGAGTCTCGGCTCCGGCAGGGATTGTCGGTGGTGGGAATGAATTTTAGATTACTAAATGGCACTAAACACATGCACTACATCACAGGTGTCAACCTCAATTCCTGGAGGGATGGAGCTCTGCACAGTTTAGTTTTAACCCTAATTAAACACACCTGATCAAACTGAGTGCTTTAGGCTTGTTTGATACCTACAGATAGGTGTGTTGAAGCAGGGCTGCGGCCCTCCAGGAACTGAGTTTGACACCCCTGCACTAGATAAATTAGTGTACAAATGCATAGCGTGTGTCATTTGGGATGCAAAAAACTATGAAATGTATCAGTGAAATGAACACTTTCTGGTCCTCCTCCAGTCTCTGGCTCTGTCGAAGCAGCTGATCCGCGGTGTGGACAAAGAGCAGCTTCACGCGGTCAACGACGCAGAGGTGGAGAGACTGATGGAGCGCTGGCTCTCTGATGAATGCATGCAGGCCATCATGAGCTTCTTCCAGGCCAAGTCCAAACTCTGAAGAGAGAAGCTCATACAGAAACACACAACTAACCTACACTTTTCTTCAGTTAACCCTACGCCATGGGTGTCAAACTCAGTTCCTGGAGGGCTGCAGTTCAGCACAGTGTAGATCCATCCCTAATTAAACACATCAGATCAAACTGATTGAGTCCTTCAGGCTTGTTCGAAACCTACAGGTATGTAGAATGAATTTCCTGTGTGTGTTTTCTCTTTCAAGTATTTCCCACATAAGGTTTAACAGAGCAAGGCATTTTCACAGTATGTCCTATTTTATCTTCTGGAGAAGGTCTTATTTGTTTTATTTTGGCTAGAATAAAAGTAATTAATTTTTTAAAACCGTTTTAAGGTCAGTATTATTAGCCCCCTCAAGCAATATTTGTTTTGGATTGTCTACAAAGCAAACCACCGTTGCCTAATTACACTCGCTATAACCTAATTAACCTAGTGAAGCCTTTACATGTCACTTTAAGCTGAGTACTATCTTGAAAAATATCTAGTAAAGTATTATGTGCTGTCATCAATGCAAAGAGAAAGGAAATAAGTTATTAGAAATGAGATATTAAAACTATTATGCTTAGAAATGTGTTGGAATAAAAGCTTCAGTTAAACAGAAATTGGGGGGAAAATATACAGGAGGGCTAATAATACAGGAGGGCTAATAATACAGGAGGGCTAATAATATATACAGGAGGGCTAATAATTCAGGAGGGCTAATAATTCAGGAGGGCTAATAGCTCAGACTTTACCTGTAAGTGTGTTGAAGCAGGTTTGGCCCTCCAGGAACTGAGTTTGACACCCTGCTGTATGCTGCAAACACCAGGAAAAATCTCACTGCTGAACAGTGTCTTTCGTCCAGATTGTATAGTATAGCTAGATGTATACATAACAAAGCAGTTCTGTCAATTCACTTTAATAAGAAGATTATGCAATATACAGTATTTTACCACAACACGGACCATCCATTTACTGTATGTAGCGGATGTGCAACACTCAGTGCCTTACTAATGTCAATGCATTCGTCTTTTTATCTGAGGGCCAAAATACTGTATGTTCCATTTCAGATGCGTAAACGTATGTCGTTTGCACTTCATTTAGGCTTGTGACGTCTTGTTCAAAATAAAATGTTAATATAAGCTGCAAGTGTATTGTTTATATTGAGGCAATGCTGTTTTACAGTAAGTCTTTCATTTTATTTATTTTTATTATTCTAAAAAGAAACAAGTAACACTATGCATCGTTATGCTGTGTCAAAAATGCTTTTATAAAATGATCTCTGGGGGTGGCGCAGTGGGTAGCACAATCGCCTCACAGCAAGATGGTCGCTGGTTCGAGCCCCGGCTGGGTCAGTTGGCATTTCTGTGTGGAGTTTGCATGTTCTCCCCTTATTCGCGTGGGTTTCCTCCGGGTGCTCCGGTTTCCCCCACAATTCCAAAGACATGCGCTATAGGTGAATTGGGTAAGCTAAATTGTCCGTAGTGTATGTGTGTGAATGGATGTTTCCCAGTACTGTGTTGCAGCTGGAAGGCCATCCGCTGCGTAAAACATATGCTGGATAAGTTGGTGGTTCATTCCGCTGTGGTGACCCTAGATTAATAAATGGACTAAGCCAAAAAGAAAATGAATGAATGAAAATGATCTCTGAAGGTACAGTGCTCAGCATATATGAGTGCATCCCCCACAAATCTCTCATTTAAATGAATATATTCTATAGGATGCTTTACAATATTATATTTGTGCATATACATTAGTTTAGTCAGTACTGAAGCCAAATCTGGAGTTAATCTAACTAAATAACTTACAATAATGGTTCAAACATCACTAGCCCAAATGTATATGTTAGGGAAAAATATTAAATACAATTTTCAAAAATAGCAAAAATCAAGAGAAACAAAAAACATATTAAATTTAGTTGAAATGTTGCAGTTTGTCATTTATTTTAGCAATATTTTGCATGAATTAAATGTATTTTCTTTCCATTTCTAAAGATGTTCTGTGACTAAAATATTATTGTAATAAATATATGTTTAATAAATCTGTGTTGTTCAAATGCCCTAATATATATGACCCATATTCACTGAGAAATGGAGAAACGTATTCATTTTCATAATGGGGTGCACTCATATATGCAGAGCACTGTATATTCTAAAATGTTTAGTACAAATATATTTAACGTTTCACCCATAACTCAACATACTTTTGCGTCAGAATTATATTTATAAATGTATTTAAGTGTGTATTGACAAACCAACGGTATGATTTTTTTCCCCCAATATTATTATTTGAGACTTTTATTCGTTTTATTATGTTTTTATTATTTTAAAAAGGAAAAGTATGCATAATTATCCTGTCAAAAAGGCTTTTATAAAATTATCTATTAAGTTTTATTGTTAAAAACGTTTGTAAATATATATTTAGCATTTTACCCATGTCCAGCTCACTTTTGGGCCAGAATTCATCTTCATTTTCTTTTCGGCTTAGTCCCTTCATTAATCTAGGGTCGCCACAGTGGAATGAACCGCCAACTTATCCAGCATATGTTTTACGCAGCGGATGCCCTTCCAGCTGCAACCCATCACTGGGAAACACCCATAAACTCTCATCCACACACATACACTACGAACAATTTAGCTTACCCAATTCACCTATAGCGCATGTCTTTGTACTGTGGGGGAAACCGGAGCACCTGGAGAAAACCCACGCAAACATGGGGAGAACATGCAAACTGTTCACACAGAAACGCCAAATGACCCAGCTGAGGCTTGAACCAGCGACCTTCTTGCTGTGAGGCGATTGTGCTACCTACTGCGCTACCGTGAGGCCCTGGGCCAGAATTATATTAATAAATGTATTTTAAGTATGTGTATTGACAAACTAACAGTATGAAAAATGGGTTTTTCCCTCAATATTATTATTATCTGAACATTTCAATGAATATTTGTTACATGCGTTCTTATGGTTAATCAAATTAAGCTTTCTATGGTGTCAGTCCTGAATCTTTAGTCAATAATGAGATTATTTTATAACATTTCATTTATATGAGATTAACAGATTTAAGGGTATGTTCTAATGAATGTTAGATATTTTAATACAATTTCGCATAAACGTTGAATAAATATTCAATTTGCATCATATTCATCTACGATATACGACTATATTTAATTCACTAATAATGCCAATGACTGGCCGCCATTACAGTGTGGATCCAGCAGAGGGCAGAACACACCACTGTAAAGACCTAAAGGTACTCGGTTCTTACAATAAAGCAGTTTAACCACCACATTGTTATACAAGAAAATAGTTTGACGGTTGTTTACATATTAATTTAACAGATGACTATATACAGAAGGATGATTGTATACAGAAGAACGGCACAGGTGATTAGATAACGTTATAGAAAGCTGATATATTCTTATAAACCTGAGTTAAGAGTATATCAGCTTTCTATAACGTTATCTAATAACCTGTGCTGTTCGTCTGTTTGTCTGTATATAATCATCCATCAGGTAAGTTTCACGTAGATACTTTGCATTTCACACTTAGTTTGCGTAACCTGTTAGTGACCGATAGCCAAAGCCTTTGCTTGTTTTGTTAGGGAAAGCGTTTGTCCTGTGTGAAAGGTTAAAGCCGCTTTATCATCAGTGGGCAACGACTTTGTGGGTACTGATGTGTCTGTGTTAGAGTTCACTGACTCATATTATATGTCATTGAAGATTATGAATGGCAAGAACACACAATTGTCCATTTTTTCCCCAAGAGAGCGGAGAAAGCAGAGATTGTTGTTGAGTCAGTGCACGCGCACGGCCCTCAGTCATTCAGTTTACTAAATTGTATATATTTTTTGTTTCTCTTGATTTTTGCTATTTTGAAAATGTTATTTAATATTTTTCCCTAATATATAAATTTGGGCTACTAATGTTTGAACCATTACTGTAAGTTATGTTGTTAGATGAGCTCCAGATTTGGCTTCAGTACTGACTAAACTAATGCATATGCACAAATATAATATTGTAAAGCATCCTATAGAAGATATTAATTTACATGAGAGATTTGTGGGGGGTGCACTCATATATGCTGAGCACTGTATATAAGCTTGCAATTACACAAAAAAGGCTGAATGGACACTTGTGCAGTCGTTTCCGGCATGGAAGACAAAATGGAGGTACGTCATGATTTCTTTGCTATTTTTATTTCACTTGACATCTCTCTAAAGAAATCATGACGTACCTCCATTTTGCCTTCCCTGCCGGAAACGACTGCACTAGTGACCTTTTGTATGGAAAGAGTCATCTGAAATATTTTAGTCATTTGGTCATATTCAAATGAACAGAAAGGAAATGCAGTGAAAAACAGACTCCACGTGTTCGTCACATGCTGATACCGTGGATAAATCCATTTGCATTCTGTCACTGACCTGTACAATGAACATCCTCAGCACGAGGAAACGCTTATCTGGAAACGTTCCTTCCTTATAAGCCTCATAAAACAAAAATAATATCAATATCAGTGAACAAAGGTATGCCACAAAAGTGGGTCTCCGTCTCTGTCTTCATTGAAGCATGTTATATTTAGAGTTTTAATTCTTTAGGTTGTAACCAAGACTTACAAAGCACAATATACAGTTCATTTTTGTAAATGGCACAGTATTTAACTGTAATATGAATTGTATGTTGGAGGAGGTCAAGTATCTTGGGGTTTTGTTCACGAGTGAGGGAAGAATGGAACGTGAGATTGACAGGCGGATCAGTGCAGCGGCAGCAGTAATGCGGTCGATGTACCGGTCCGTTGTGGTAAAGGAGCTGAGCCGAAAGGCAAAGCTCTCGATTTACCGGTCAATCTAAATTCTTACTCTCACCTATGGTCATGAGCTTTGGGTCATGACCGAAAGGACAAGATCTGGGATACAAGCGGCCGAAATGAGTTTCATCGCAGGGTGGCAGGGCGCACCCTTATAGATAGGGTGAGGAGCTCTGTCACCCAGGAGGAGCTCGGAGTAGAGCCGCTGCTCCTCCACATCGAGAGAAGTCAGGTGAGGTGGCTCGGGCATCTGTTTCGGATGCCTCCTGGACGCCTACCTAGGGAGGTGTTCCAGGCATTTCCCACCGAGAGGAGGTCTCGGGGAAGACCCAGGTCACGCTGGAGGGACTATGTCTCTCGGCTGGCCTGGGAACGCCTCGGGATCCCCCCGGAGGAGCTGAAGGAAGTGTCTGGGGAGAGGGAAGTCTAGGTTTCTCTCTTAAGACTGCTGCCCCTGCGACCCAGCCCTGGAAAAGCCGACTAAGCCGAAAAGAAAATGAATGAATGAATAGTATACTTTGGTTTTACCTACAGTAAACTGTGGTGTGTTGTACTATGATATACCCTATATTTAACTACAGTAAACTACAGTAGTTAAAGTACAATAGTATTATATTACTGTGGTTGTGTTACCGTATACTATAGAATCCCCACAACAGATTAATTAAAGTACTATAGTAAAAAATATGTTTCAATTTAGTAATTATTCATTCATTCATTTTCATTTCGGCTTAATCCCTTTATTAATCTGGGATCGCCACAGCGGAATGAACCGCCTGTAGTAATTATATATATTTTATTGAAAGTCCATAATTTGTTAAAGCGTGTTTAACCGATGCAAAGTTGAGTAAATGACTAAAAATCATCAGTTTAACCAGAAATATTGATGCTGTAATAATTTGCTCATGCATATAAACATTTTGGCCATTAAAATTGTTAGTTTAATTGTATTTAATTTTAATTATAATAATTTAATTAGCCCATTAAAACGGATTCAGTGTCACTGCAATTTCTAGTAGTTTGTTCTTGTATTTCCTGAAATTAGTTAATATATTATGATTATTTGTTTACCATTTACATAGCATCTGAACGCTAATATTCACCCCAGAGCCAGACAAAAATAGACTTTTGCTGCTTGTTCAAACTACTTATATAACATATGTTGAAACAACACAATTCTTACAGGGTTTTTTGGGGGAAACTTCATTGTTTTATGTTCAATCCATTTGAATTTGTTAAAACGATCAAGTTAACTTAAACGGTTTATGTTGGGATAGCATGAAGGAATTGTTTGGAGCCCAGCATGTTTATACAGGGTGTGTTGAACTGTGTAGTTTTCTCAATGGGACGCAGGTTTGAATCCGGCATGCATCACATTCCCTTCACTTTACCCATAAAAAGGCCGTAAATGCCTATAAATACAGTAAAAGAGCTCCTGACAGCGGGAAGATCCTCACACTGGGTTCTCAGCTGAAATCACGGCCCTCAGCTCATAAAGCACTGCAAGGTCTCTCGCTATTTATGACCGATAGCAGGTCAAGATGCAGACACAAAAGGCCTCAAGTTAACCAAAACCTGTGATCTAGAAATGAAAAAATGATTATTAATTAATGATTAATGATTATCAAATTAATCTCCTTATTCTGTTTAATTTGACTTATTTCAGCTCAGTTTGGAAAGTTAAGTTTAAACATATAATATGTTAACCTAATTCATTAAGCTGTGTGGTATGTTGTCATGACTTGTTGATCTTCATTCATTTTCTTTTTGGCTTGGGTACTTTATTAATCTGGGGTCGCCACAGCGGAATGAACCACCGACTTATCCAGCATATGTTTTACGCAGCGGATGCCCTTCCAGCTGCAACCCATCATTGGGAAACATCCATACACACTCATTCACACACACACATACACTACGGACGATTTAGCTTACCCAATTCACCTATAGCGCATGTGTTTGGACTGTGAGGGAAACCGGAGCACTCGGAGGAAACCCACGCCAACACAGGGAGAACATGCAAACTCCACACAGAAATGCCAACTGACCCAGCCGATTGTGCTACCCACTGCGCCACCGCGTCGCCCTTGTTGATCTTATGAATTGTTTTTTAAATGGTCAAATTAAAGCTATTTTATTAGTTGATCTCTAATGATAACTTACAAACGTTTAAAGCCAGGTTGATAACTGATGGTATACAGTACTGCCATTCGTTAAGATATTTTTATGACTTTACTTTTTAAACAATCAGACTTGACAGTGGAATTTGTGCAAATATGCCAAACATCTCTGAGAAGGGGAGCACGTTGGCGCAGTGGGTAGCGCTCTCGTCTCACAGCAAGAAGGTCGCTGGTTCGAGCCTCGGCTGGGTCAGTTGGCATTTCCGTGTGGAGTTTGCATGTTCTCCACGTGTTTGCGTGGGTTTCCTCCGGGTGCTCCGGTTTCCCCCACAAGTCTAAAGACATGCGCTATAGGTGAATTGGATAGTCTAAATTGTCCACAGTGTATGTGTGTGAATGAGTGTGTATGGATGATTCCCAGTGATGGGTTGTAGCTGGAAGGCCATCCGCTGCGTAAAACATATGCTGGATAAGTTGGCGGTTCATTCCGCTGTGGCGACCCCAGATTAATAAAGCGACTAAGCCGAAAAGAAAATGAATGAATGAATACCTTCTCTACAGATATAACAACTTCAAATGAATATATTTATCATTAATAATCAAATAATTATTATTGTAGTTGTTTCCCTCATTATAAAGCACAGCCTGGTTCCTTTTTCTTTTTTGTCTGGTTTTTAGTTTTAAAGAAAAGTTTGCAATATTGTGATTCATGGTTTAAAACTGCATGTTTTTTAATCCTTATGGGAAAAATGAATGGAAAAAAAATACGGCCCCACTTTATATTAGGTGGCCTTAACTAATATGTAGTTCCATTAAAATTAATCATTTGTTGGAATGCACTTATTGTGTAAATACATGATTGATTAAATACCTGTGTGTAATTACATCTGTAATTACATCTGTAATGACACTGTTGACCATCCCTTACACCTTAACCCACCTTTACACCTACCCAAACACCAAACCTGTCCCTAACCTGACCCCTATGCCACCTCAAGTGTTTTGCAATACATTATGAACACAGTAAGTACATTGTATTTAATTTTTGATGCAAGTGCATAGTAGTTAAGGCCACCTAATATAAAGTGGAACCAAAAATACTTCCGGAAAAGTGGAAAGGCACTAATAATGCACTCAATAAGACCCAGCAGAAACCGCGATCCAAGCAGCAGACGATTACCTCCGAGCTGAGGGGAGAAAAACCCCCCAAAAAAGTCTCCGGAGTGAAGGTCTAACCTCATAGCTGAGGACACAGAAAAGCTACGTTGAGCTTCGGATTTCAGTCCGTGCCCCAGTTTTAGTTAGACAGTCCAATATGAAAATCCCAGGACGCGGCGCGGTCTCCAAGTTTTAAAAGCATGTTTGGAGTTATGCGCTAATATGCCTTCTCTGAAGACCACTTATGTCACCTGCGGCAGAATCCATAATTCACTTTCCAGCTAAACGGATGCATTAGCTATCTTTTGGGTTGTCCTACAGAGACTGTAAAAGAGAGAGTTTTCCAAGCATCGTAAAGCTGCAGGTTGTGATTTAAAGGCCGTCTTCCTCCAGACCCGGACTGGGTTTCGCTCGTCAGTCTTTTCCTTCATTGTATTCTCAAGTCCATTGTCAGGAGCGTTCACTGCACACGCTACCGCAAACATCAGCTCCAGGGACAAGAATAGGATACACCTTGTACAAACTCTGGAATCCCAGCAGGTGTCGGGAGATGTGGAAAGGCAAAAACACATCCATCACGGAGCTTCGCTATTGGCAGGACTGAGCTCTGGCTTAAGGCTCAGGCCAGTGTTTGTCTAGCTGGGCTTGAGATCTTCAGCACACTGGAGGAAACCGTTGTCAATATTGCTCCAGTGAAAGTAGATGATGCTGCCAGTTTAACCCTTGTGTACTGTTCAAATGTACTACCCATTCGTTATGTTAGTGGCTGTTTTTGCCCCATTGATTCCCATTGTAACCACATTGTTTAATTGCCAAGCCATGACAGCATATAATCATGCATACTTGATTGTTGGTGTTTTAAGGTAAACATTCTTAAGGTAAAATGTGTCATTGAATATGGAGTTCGGTGGAGTAAAACAGCAGATTATAATGTGTGTGCAGAAATACACTTACTGTGTTTCCTTAGTTGTTAGAGCTGAGCTGCTTAGAGGCATCTCACACACACACACACACACACACACACACACACACACACACACACACACACACACACACACACACACACACACA
>CAIGQW010002497.1:416273-434201 GCA_903798125.1 Danio choprae | reverse complement strand
GATAGATAGATAGATAGATAGATAGATAGATAGATAGATAGATAGATAGATAGACAGATAGACAGACAGATAGATAGATATGAACAGCAAGAACGATAGATAGAATGATAGACAACTACATATAGATAGATAGATAGATAGATAGATAGATAGATAGATAGATAGATAGATAGATAGATAGATAGATAGATAGATAAAGCAAAAACTACTCAAAGCAAACCTATAGTCTCCTATCCTTACATTGTTCAGAGCCCCCTGTCTGAGTTAAATGACTAATCAGTAAGTATTATATAACTCTATGTGGCCTTTACAGTTTGATTCAGTAAAGCCTCCTCTCACTGACCCTCATTAGCGACTCGTGATTCACTGCATGAATCAACTCTTTTACACGTTTCATTGGGAACAGCCGCTTTTGGTTCATCCGGCCGGTGATGTGAAAGCATGACCCACGCAGGTGTCTGAACGACAGAAACACTGATCTGACATCAGCTATTAACGCAGAAAACACCTCCTCCGATGTCTTTCATGTTCTCTGGTGCTGCACGTGTTTAATAAGCGATGTTTCAGGCGTCGAGAGAGTCTCCCAGGTGCGTCACTTTCATCAAAGCCTGTGTTTTGTGGACAAACGATGTGACGACACGTCTGTCTGATAGATGCTGGATTGTGTCATAGAGGATGTTTTATGGTCGAGCGTGTAATTGGACTTGGCATCAGAATCAGGTTAGCTCAACTCCTCCGCAGCGTCAGCTTTTGATGCTGATCTGGAAAAGCATCGCTAGTGTGAGCATCACCAACATCTGTCTGCGTGACTGTACACTGGAGTTATATGTGCTCATTCCCTTCATGTTGGCTGTACATCTTTGATCATTCTGGGGTGTAGATGAATGACGTCGGCCAAGAGCGTGTTTGCGATAAAGGTGCGGACGGACAAATAAGAGCTATATGGCTCGGATATATTCATGGTGAACTTCATGTTTCTTCTTTTAAAGCAAATTTTACAATGCAGTTGTATTACTCGCATACACAGTAGGATATCACAGTCAAATGCTTATACGACCGCCCGTGACCTTTAAAAAACAAGTTTATCAAGAATAAATAACTTATGGAATAACATAAGGGCTTAAATTAATAACAACAACCTTAAATATAAAAAAACAATCGCTATAGAAAATACAAACAAGCTGTAGATATACAATATAGCAAACTTCATTATAGATTAACACTGTTCATTCATTCATTTTCTTTTCGGCTTAGTCCCTTTATTAATCTGGGGTCGCCACAGCGGAATGAACCACCAACTTATCCAGCATATGTTTTACGCAGCAGATGCCCTTCCAGCTGCAACCCATCACTGGAAAACATCCACACACACACACTACGGACACACTTTAGCTTACCCAATTCACCTGTACTGCATGTCTTTGGACTTGTGGGGGAAACCGGAGCACCCGGAGGAAACCCACGCAAACACGGGGAGAACATGCAAACTCCACACAGAAATGCCAACTGATCCAGCCGAGGCTCGAACCAGCGACCTTCTTGCTGTGAGGCGATCGTGCTACCCACTGCGCCACCATGCAGCCCTAGATTAACACTATGTACAATGGAAAAATAACAATGTGAAATGAACAAATCAGCCATGACAAAGCTTTTTTTCTTTCACGTGGGGCCTAAAACTATTTCTGGGGATATCTGCTCAGATATTAACACACACTTCTATGGAGTAACTGTATTATAAAGCATTAAAGACGCAACATGTACGATTTGCTTCCTTCAAAATATCCCAAAACCACTAGAACAGTGTTCAGTATTTTCCTGGCTCAAACTTACATTATCCCAAATGTTTCAAACAACGTTCAAACCCACAGAAATCCTCTTTTGCTACCGGCAATTAAACAATATTTTGCTGGATTATATTACATATGTGTACCAATATTAAAGATGCGGTATGTAAGTTTGACACTGCAGGTTGCCAGATTGAGGACCAACAGGAGCGAGAAAGTCTGACGATTGAGCCTAAAGGCTGATTTAAATCGTCTTCTGTATAAAAGCAACGGCACACGATAGGAGGAATATTCTCCATATTAAAAGGAGGTTTTCTTCTGACCAACACCTCCAATTGATGTATTACAAACGGCCTCTATTTCTTGCAGCTGAACAACAGAAAACTGACAATGATCACCTCAGGAACACCTCATGTGTTTTATTCAGTGTTAAATGCTAACAATGTGAGTTTGAATGGCATTATACACTACATTTACTGCCATACTACTGAAAGCAGCAGCAGATAGTTCACCTCAGATCTTCAACAAGAAACCCTTTCAAATTGAACTTAACAGCTGTGAAATAACGCAAAACAACACATATCAGTGATTCGGCATCTACATTGAATAATGTTAAAGAGGTTAAATATGTATTAATTACATTATAAACCTTACCATTTCGTAAATAAGTGCATATTCTGTGCTTCTGAATGGCTGCATTTCAATTTCTGTCGTGTTTCGTCTGGTGCAAACAGCCAAATTGCTCATCACTGCAAATCTCGTCACGTAGCGTGCTGTTTGGACATGGGGTTACAATGTAGCCTGCTTACCTAATGCTTATGTTTGTAATATTTATATTATTTGCTAATTAATAACCACCTCATGTGGAACTCTGAATCTGCGTCTCATTTCGGAGTCTGCTACTGTCCACCATAGGTCACATTTCGGCCACAGGCGCATGCTTTGAGAGCCTTTCTGAATGAAGGAATGAACTAAATATGTGGTTTTCCACCAAGGTAACCCGGGGTGCTGAAATATAATTGGCTAAAGTGGTAGTGGGCGGGTTAAAAGAACCAGAACAAAGACACTTACACTTTCAAAGCAGAATATCTGGCTTCAGCATTGGTTTTCAGATAAACAAGCATGTTCACTCGGCATGTTTCCTAAATATCTGCAAACATATTAGGGTATTTTTATGCTTTAGAAGAGTCAAAAACGTACATACAGCAGCTCTAAATAATACAGTATACCGCATTAATAAACATGCATGATATTGTTCATGTGGGAATTCCAGTCACAGTCCATATTTATTTCTATTTAAGCTTTTTGAATGTCATTAAAGACTAATCAGATTGTTGTATTCGCATTTTCATTGAATAAGCCTCCTGTTGGTTAACACTTTACAGTACCGCTCCGTTTATTTACATTAGCTTATTAAACCAAACTGAACACTTCATTACACTGAAGCATTTCTTCATTTTAGATGCATAGGTACGTTTCTTAATATATCAATTTAATTTGCTTAATATATCATTAATATATCATATATCAATATATCATTAACTGCATTAACATTAACTTCTTTGACAAACGTAGCCTGATGTTATTTACATTGATGTTATTTGGATCTGTCCGAATCCACTTACAATTGAGGAGGCATTCAGCGATTCAACAACAAGAGGCAATAGACACAACAAGTGCTGATTACACAAAGGAACTGTTAGCGCTCTGAGAATGAAGTGCTACAGTTAGGAGATGGGGAGTTTTTGTTTTACAGGTGCTGTGTCAAACCCACTCACCTGTGTGAGGCACACTTCATAAATGCACAATGGTTTTATTTATTTTCAGATATGGAGCAATTATAGTAAAGTGTCTGGTGCAAAAACTGCCGCAAGTGTAGGTTAAAGTGTCAGAGAGATGAAAGACTGTGTTTTCTACAGGTGGTTTGTCAAGCCCACTCACCGGTGTGAGGCACACGCAGAATTACACAATGTTTTGAGGTGGTCGTGTGGTGTTTACGAACAGCACCTTATTGTTAGTATTGTAAGTGTAAGCTATTGTACTTTATAAGTCTTGCAATTTAATTTGCTTTAAACGTTTGTTTACTCTAAACATTTCTGTACAAGAAAGTAAAATAAATAAAAGTAAAGCTTGTTATTATACCTGTTAAACTAACCGCTTTTTACTATGTCAAGATCATGATTTCATACTCATATTTAATTTTATGCTAGCTTTTTAATCAGGTAAACAAACACAATGCATCGTAAAGCATTCTGATCACAATCGCCAGGACTTTTTAACTTTGGTCTGACATAAACTTGCTACAAAACTAGGAATATGTGTTAAGACAGTCAAATTTATTGTCAAATAAAGAGGAAAGTGTATAAAAACCAAGAGAAAGGCTTCACGCAGACCCTGCAGCTGATTTCAGACACGATCTACTCTCTGGTGTTTATCTCGATACGGCATGTAAGTTTGATGACTGTGTACAAGTCATGCGAGGACTAATCCTGACTTCTTTCATTCTGCGGGTCCTGCTGCGTTCAGGCAAAGCCACAGTAAATTCACTTCTATCAAGTCTGCACATTTTCCCGTTGCTGCCTGCATCCAACTTGGCACATTCTGTAGGAGTATATTTCTCCAGGCTGTTTCTCTTCTTTATAGGCTACCAACACGACATATTTACATTCATGCTTTTTGGTAGACGTGTATTGGCCTTATTCTACAATGCGGAAATGCGCTCGTTTTTGTCATTGTCTTAGAACTGCCGATTCACTTTCCTACGGGAGAAATGACTAGGAATAATAAACGGCAGAAAACGGTCAAACTCTACAAACAAACGTGTTCATGACTTTACAGACTTTACGAGCTGAAGTGAATGAGACCGGAAGTCTCCAGACAGAAAGATTCAAATGGCTGCGCCCGCTCGTACGCCGCAAATAATGTCAACTTATGTACCAATGTGACTTATGTTATACAAGGAACTGTGGAGATCAAATATAGGCTATGTTGCACAAATCTGGACTTTACTAGAACATGTTAAGCTGCTTTGACACAATCTACATTGTAAAAAGCGCTGTATAAATAAACTTGACTTGAATTGAACATCGGCCTTATTCTACAATGCGGAAGTGCGTTGGTTTTTGTCATTGTCTCATAACTGCCGATTCACTTTCCTATGGCAGAAAACGGTCAAACTCTACAAACAAGCGTGTTCATGACTTTACAGACTGACTAATATAATCAAAAAAGATCAGTTTGCAACATCAAGCAGCAGAACGAGCTGTTTTTAACGTCTAAAAATGAATGGAAGTGAATGAGACCGGAAGTCTCCAGACAGAAAGATTCAGATGGCTGCCCCCGCTCGTACGCCGCAATTAATGTCAATATTTAAAGTGACTTACTTTATGATTAAGGAACTGTGGAGACCAAATACAGGCCGTTAAACAATAACAGTGATGCCAAAACTAGAAACATCTTCTAATGTGTTTTAAACTTTCACATCTACACAACAATGCTTACACCTGTATAGTATATATAGTATATAGTATGTATAATATCAGTGGTGTAACGGATCACAAATCTCACGGTTGGTTCGGATGACATTTTCTGACTCACGGATCACACCATTTTTCGCTACACATCACTTATATCCTGTCATTTTAATACGAATATAATCAACAAATAACCAGCTGAATAAAAAAGTAAATGGTCTTCGCTACTGTTGCTGATAATGCTAATATGTAGACATTTAACATTATAGTCTTGTACAACAACACATCATATTTACATTCACGGTTCTTGGTAGACGTGTAGTTTTAAAGTGACTTATGTTATACAAGTAAGAAACTGTGGAGATCAAATATAGGCTATGTTGCACAATAAGGATGTAGCCGAACATGTAACAGAAACGTTTTTCCCTTGTGTTTTAGACAAAGTCCTACACAATAATGCTTTCAAAATGTCTCATGTTCATACACATCTGTGAAAATGGCCAAAAACGCTGTATTCTGTATGTTAGGCCCAAAACAGTACTTGTAGAGAAGTATAATGTGCTGACTTTGGAACGGCGCTTGTTTGATTTGCCGCATGTGTATGATGCGTCTCTACTTTCGGTTGTAATGTCAAGTGTAACAGGGTTATATTGTATCTCTCCACTTGCACACATTGAAATACTATTGGGAAGGAAGGGGTTAACATTTGTTTAGTGTTTCACATGTAGAGCGCCCCCTAGTTACCTTAAAAGAAATGTTATTTTGATGTGTATGAAGAAGGCAGCGCACGAGGGCTGGTTGAATGTCTCTGCACTTATTTTTAATTTCACAGACAATAAATCACTGAAAGATATATAAAAGTCAATATTTATTTACACAACGCAGAAGAGACGCAAGAGACACAAGCAAATCCACGCTCCACTGATGAAGCGTTAGCAAACACTTGCGCAACAACAACAACAACACTATACAGTAGCACGTGCTCCACCATTGTTGTGTGTTGGTTTGCGTTAACCTTTAATCTATACTCTCTTAAACATGCACTACATCTTTTTGGCCAAGCGTTTCATTAACAGTAGCGTGAGCTGCTTTTACTTTAGTCTTTCTGTACTTGGATTTTTTACTTGCTTTGATATGTTGTCTTTTATTGATGTTTTTTTTTTTTATACCTGTTTTCCTTTATTGTAAAGCACTTTGTGACTTAGGGTGCACTCTCACTAGGCAACTGAACCGGTTCGGATAGCATAGTGTGAGTAAGCCCTTAATGTCTATGAAAGGTGCTATATAAATAAACTTTGACTTACTTACTTACTACGTGTGCGCATGACATCATCATTTCCAAAGACTTTACATTTCATGTGTTTACATGGCCACGACAAACACAACATTTTCCAAAACTGTTTTCCAATCCACTTTGTGACTTGTGGTGTACTCTCACCCTCTCAGGGTTGTCCCCCCCTCCCCCGACGGCCTGCAATCTCACATTGCATCCGAGCCGGAGCACGCTTACGTCATCGATGATGCGACTGTTCAGTTTAACAGGAAGAGAAGACTCGGCACAGTAGACATTGCTTTAGTTATATATATTATAAGTAAGGTTATAAGTTATTATAATATAAGTTATCATAAAAGTCCTCGTGCTGCAGCTATTAGGAGGTTTGCTGAAGGCGTCAGCTGAGGTGCAGCGAGGGGTTTGCGTCTTTAATAAACTACGACAGTTTTTCGTTAATTGAAATGTAAGAATGATTAATAAATCCATATGAAACAGTCCCTTAAATGTGACGTCGCGTCTTCAGTTTCGGGCTCAGGCACGCTTTGCACTCACACTACAAGCGTACCGCGCCAAACCCCAACCGAACCGCGCACTGGCACACCTCTTCCAACCGGGCCAGGGGCGGCCAACTAAACCGCGCCTGAGCCTGATTCGGAGCACTCACACTTGTCAAACGAACTGGGAAACGCGCACGGGCACGGTTCGGATAGCATAGTGTGAGTAAGCCCTTAATGTCTATGTAAGGTGCTATATAAATAAACGTTTACTTACTTACTATGTGTGCGCATGACATTATAATTTCCAAAGACTTTACATTTCAGGTGTTTACATGGCCACGACAACGGCAGCATTATCCAATCCAAGCATTTTCAGTTACAAAACAAGATTGTCATGTAAAAAAACAGGAAAAAACATATAAAAACTATATAAGTTATATAATATTATACCAATTATAAGCTAAAAAAAACATAACTTCTTTACCGAAAAGAGTACAACTTCCAAACATCACTGCTTAGTACTTTTGGAGATTATACGAACAGTAGTAATGAAGTGGTTTTTAAGCGCATTTCAAGGACTTTGCGCACTGAATCTGAATTTTTCATGGGTTTTTTTTGCAAAGTATTTGTTATCCTAAAAATTCATCACGCAAAAACCTTGCACACTGATGCATATTCATGAATCCTTTGCCAAAAATTAGAAAAACAACACAAAACGGAGTCAAGCAGTGAGGATGATTGTGTTGTCCTCTCTCTTTAATAAAGACTGAATTTTGGTTCATTCAATCCTTATTAGATTGCACAGAGAGAAAGGAGAGATCCAGCCCCTCGTCAAAAAGCTGCAGGATTATCCCGAGAGGTTCAAAGTTTATTTCAGGATGTCAGTGACTGATACTGGAGCAAAGCTGTTCCGTACTTCAATCGTCTGCCACAATCTGCCTTCATATGCCGCACGTTGTTTGTCAATGTGTGAGAATAACTTTGATGCCATTTTGGCTTCTGCTCGTGTATGCTGGCTCAAAACACCTTTCAAAATTCATTGTATGGATGCAGAAAATCAAACAAACCCCACAGAAAAAAATCTGAATATCATCCATAGCAAGAATATTTGAAAGGTGATGGACAACAGTCTCAGCGGTAGTGTATAGATGTGATTTGACCAGCTCGATCTCACAGTGAAACTACAGAAAAGTGGCTTGCTTGTACAAATCCACACAATTTCATTCGTACGAAAATGTACAATTTTTAAAAGGAGGCGTGCCCCAAAGCCCACCCCTAAACCCAACCTTTATTGGGATGCAAACTAAAATGTACAAATCCATACGAATCCATACTGTAACACTCGATGCTGGACATGATGAAACAGGAACACGATATTAACAAGAAGACGGATTTATGTCACAAACAATTACAGGATACAAGCACGGGGATGAAACAGGACACTCAGACAGGACATCGACGTAGAGACAATACAATACCGGACAACGAAGGATACACACGGAAGGGTATAAATAGACAGGGGGATGATTAAACTAATGACACACAGGGGATGAACACAGGTGAAATAAATAAACACTAACGATGGCGGGAAAAGGACAAAGGGAGCACATGATCACAACAAAAAGCACATGGACATGACAGAACACTGACACATACGAATTAGCCGATAAATAAATAAAGTTACAAATTGCAGTGATAATGTGTGAAATTTAACACAACGTGCGGTCGTATTTAATTTTTATTGTGCAAGAATTTTGGACAAAATGAATATAAAATAAATTCCAGAGAGGTTCAAAGTTTATTTCAGGATGTCAGTGACTGATACTGGAGCAAAGCTGTTCTGTTCTTCAATCGTCTGCCACAATCTGCCTTCATATGCCACATGTTGTTTGTCAAAATGCAAGAATAAGTATGACGTATGAATCGTCAACACCTTTTAAGACTCTACGAATGCAGAAAATCCAACAAACACAATATATAAAATCATATTAGGTGTCTTTGATTTTCTGCATTGTTTTGCATCCATTTTTGAAAGGTGATGGACAAGAGTTTCGGCGGTAGTGTATAAATGTGATTGGACCGGCACAGTCTCACAATGAAACATCGCTTTTTTGACATATTGTCAGAAAAGTGGCTTACACATTTTAAAAGGAGGCGTGCCCCCAAAAGCACACCCCTAAACCTAACCTTCATTGGGATACATACTACAAATGAGACCATACAAATCCATATGAATTATATTAAATAAAGAAGTGACAAATTGCAGTAAGAACGCGTGAAATTTGACACAACGTGACATTGTATTTCATTTTCAATGTGCACAAACTTTGGATGAAATTAATAAAATATAAATACGACCTTCTTATTACCTTGTGCCAAATCCCACGTACGCACTGCCTTACATCAATTTACAATTTTTCAACAATCAGAAAAAAAAATGGATATGGTTGAATACATGAAGACCAAAGGGTTGAAGCTTTCGTGCAAACTGATTGTTTTAGATTACTGATGGTCCATGAATAAAGTGGAGAATCTCAGTTTTACACTTCAGCTGGAGTTCACCATTACTTCAGCTGAACAGAGCAAACATCTGGACCTCCACATTCACGGTCTGGACTGAAAGCCCACTGTGACCAAACATTCATCGGCAGAAAGAATCCAAAGACCTTTGCAGAGGAGCATTTTGTGCGGACAGAAAGCTGACCCAAAGATGGGGAAATTAGGGCTGAACGATATCGGTTTGCGTAACAATTGATTATGGTTTACACTATTTTTGTGTGTGTCTATGTGTTGTGACATGTATTTTTTTGTAACTCTGTCCTATGCTGTCTGTCTTGACCAGGACTCCCTGGTAGAAGAGATATTGTATCTCAATGTGACATTCCTGGTTAAATAATGAAATAAAAATGGGAAAAAACTAACATTGCCATATTTTGTGGATATTCTGCGATCTATATTGCAATATGAATACATTCATTTTGCAATCATTTTGGTTGTTTGACTGGGATGATTCTGTATGTGCATCTGCATCAAAACTATTAAACAATCTACAAGCGTAGGCAAATACAATATAGAAAAAGTTTTCCGAGGAGTCCAACAGCATTCGGGTACAGTAATCGAATAAGCAAACGTGAAATATCACTGCAAAGTCTTCGTTGGATGCATAATTCAATACATTTAATCCTTCGTTTCTTACGCCTAAATGCTTTTAAAATCCTCATACTGTCACAGGCCTCAAGAACACACGCAAATGATCAATTATGATCCCGACTCAACATTGCATATGTTACTGTTGCGTATGATCACACTGCGATATTGATGCTGAAATGGTACATTGTGCAGCCCTATGGGAAATATTTCTCATTGCCAAACCAGGGAAAGATTTGCTGTGTCCCAATTCGCATACTATCCGTCCTAAATAGTATTCGAAAATAGAATTAGTATGTCCCAAACCGTAGTATGGTGAAACGAGTATGCCAAAGGTTCCCGGATGCTCTACTATTTCTGGTCAAAATTCAAAGTGCAGAACCGTCCGGACTTACAGCAAGAACGTCACTGGTTCTAGTCCTTACCAAGCCAGCCGACGTTTCTGTGTGGAGTTTGCACGTTCTCTCTGTGCTCATGTGGGTTTCCACAGGTTCCCCAGTTTCCTCCCACCGACCAAAAACATGCAACTTAAGTTAATTGACTAATCCAAATCGGCATCATAGACATGCTCCTAGTAAGTAGTCATCTCAAGAGCGATCACTATCTGTTCATTAGCTACTACAGCAGGGGAGTTCTCTTGATCTACCTGAGCTCAAACTCCCCTCTCGCCTTGCAAACGGGAGGGAGCCCCGGGCTCGAGGATCTATGAGCTCAGGGCTCTCTCCCGGGACAGCACGCCAAACAAGCTTTATAACCAATCATCAGCTAAGTGTGAACTCTTGAAGTCTGGTAAAAAGTGTAGATGAACTACAAACATGGCGGACGCTCGAGACCAATCATCAAGTAGAGAGGCTTCGGTTGTTTGAATGACTATTAATTAATATGTGACCAACTGGAATATATTTAAAAGGAGATTTCTCAGCATGAAAGACTCGCGAATGGCAGATTATCGTATGCTTATCCTGCTGCTGCTTCTCCAATAAGGTAGGTAATTAAATATGAAAGAAATGTGGATGATGCGTCGAGATGATTGACAGGCGATGAAACTAGGCAACATAACGATCTGTTAACAAGGAAGTAGTATGTCCTAAAGCTTGAATACTCTTCTGTTACACACACAAAAAAAGTACATGCCTTTAGGCTGTAGTATAAGTACGCAAATTGGGACACAGCAATCGAGTGTGCAAACTTCGTAAAGAAGTTACAAGTTAAAGGTGAAGAGTCTAGGTTTGGGGTATTTTCTGCAGAAATCAAGTTATGACTCTTGTCTGATCTCAACAGAAGAAATCAACCAGAAAACATTTTCATGCCAAGAAGACGGAGCCTCAGAACCACACCCACCTATTACTGGCCCACCACCACGGGCCAATGGATGTTCAAAGGTCTTCAACAGCAATCTAGTCATTTCATACACTACACTAAATATTCGCTATCCTTTACGGCCACTTTCTTGTTTGAAATTCACAGACATTGTGAACATCCTTCACAGGACTCGGTAACATCAGATCTCCCCCTGGGTTCGCTCTCATCATCTTGTATATTTCAGATGTAAATACAGGCTCTGGCAGGGAGTTGGGTTTTGCTGGAATACTACAGTACAATCTGTCACGGGTCTGGATGTCTTCTGCTGGATCTCACACTCGTGGCTGTTTCCCAAACTCACGGAGGTCCTGTTTAATGCTGACCTAGAGATAAAACCGGCCTACTTCCACTGTTAAAATCCACCCAGAGGAACAATGTACAGCGCAGATTTGGAAACGCTGAACTGCCATCCAATCCTGTCACCTCATTTTGTGGCTCTCAGCAATAATAAAGTCTGAGCATATGATAAAATAATTAGAAACATGTATATAATATTTATTTTATACAGTATAGACTACCGCTCATACGTTCAGCAAAGTTTTGTATACACATTAAAGCTTGGAAGATAACACACACATGCCACTAACAGGGGTTTCTGTTAAATTACACAGCTATTCAATGCTTATTAAACTGACGTTTTTACAGTAAAGGGTTATTTTTATCAACGTTGAATCATTGAGGAAATTGAATTTATTTGCAGGCTTAGCTAACGAATACAAACTTCAAAAGAACATTTTATTAAAATAGAAACATACACAATTATTAAATGTATTTACAGCTGGTTTGATTGATTTAATGCATTACTGATAAATACAATGAGAAATATATTAACCAATTCCTATCCCAAATATTTGAATGTTATCGTAGCTTCCATTAAAAACTAATCAACATAATGATTACATTTATAAGTGTTTCTTTAGCATCGACCAATCATTTCCCGATGATTTCTGATCATGTGACATTCAAGTAATGGAGTAACAGTTTTGCATCGCAGCAAAAATTACACTTTAATATATATTAAAAGAGAAACAGTTTAATTTGTAATAATGTTTTAATTTTTTTCCAATTGTACTGCATTTTTGATAAAACAATTGCTAATAACGATTTCAAAAGTAGAGCATATAATTAATATAATATATTAGATGTATGTTATTTACTACACAGCTTCCTGGAATACTTTATTCTGAAAGAAAAATCAAACACGGAGAGTCTAAAAACCTTTTTGTACGAGGATCTACTTTCTTCCGCCATTCATTCACGTCTGCAGCCGACGTCAGAACAGCAGAAGCCGTAACTAATTCACCAACGTCACTTTAGAGCCAGTGTTTGAATGATTCTCTAGCGTAATGTCTAAAGTGATGACAAAACAGGTGATTTTGCTCACATTTTAAGATTATAAGGCTGAACAGCATGAAATGCCATCAGTCTAGAGACATTTCCCAGTATTTCTCTGTTGCAATCGGGATAATTAACCCCTGAAAAAGCCAAAGCAAAGCAAACACTACCAGATTACGGTCGTGTTTGCGATAAGTAAAAACGCTAAACACATGCGGGCGTTTCTTCTTTCTTTCTGTTTACTAAACTAGTCTGCAGCAACGAAAACAGGAGACTCATTAGAAACAAACAGATGGCCAATCAAAAAGTAACCCAGGGTTATACAAAGAGTGGCCAACACAAAATACATACATTCCTGATATGTTCCTTAGAATGTCACTCACCAATTTTATAATGTTTTGATCAACTGTAGTTTGAAAATATCTTTAACCATCTTTTCTCCTCTAGGGGCTTATTATGCGGTCTCTGTCGCCATCTTGTGGATGTACAACGTCAACCGTCTTTGCCCTGCTCAATGACAGGCTGATGGATGCCGACGCGCTGAATCTTAGAAATTATAAATATTTAAAAGAGGCACTCTCCTTATAGATAAACTGCACAGATGCAATCTAAACAACTACATTCTTGCCTAAAAAAAGCCTCAAAAGTACATTATGTTGTCCAACAGCTGCAATATTTGTCAAACTGTAGTGAGTTTATAGATCTGCTGTCACTCTATGTGGGCGGAGTAATACAGAAGAGTAAGGAGGCTGTACGAGTTCTGATGTTGTAGAATATCGCACGGTTATCAGCCAATCAGATTCGAGAACCAAACAGAACACATATACATATATATATATATATATAAAACGGTGCTGTTTATGACTGTTTGACATCATCTTCTGACTGAAAAATGCGTAAATTAGTGTATGCCCCATTCAGCTCATTGTTTTTTGTCAAATTTATACATTTTGTGGCAAGTAGCCATGTAATAAATGAGATAAAGTACACCCAGTCGGTTGTTATTGCTTCGCTTTGGGCTGCTGATAAGCCTGTCAGTCTTTATTCTGAGATAACAACCGCCTCAACCTATTTTATCTTTTACGTAAAATACAGTAGACGATTAGATACTATTTATTTTTCATTAACTACTAATAACTAATTATTTGATAAAAAAAAGCAGACTCATTCAGTTTATCCTGGCCCGCTGCTACAGCCCAAACTCTCCAGAAACTGATAGAGAAGTGAAGGCTGCTGGTGAGAGAAAGATTACCGTTTTATAACAGGCAATAAAACATGCATTAAGAAGAGCCGTGAGTGTCACTTTAACTACTCTGGTCTTTTGCTGGAAGACAAGAGTCTGGATTACAAGTACAGAGGATGTCCACGCTCTGTGCTTTCTGACAGATTTATCTCAAGAGCCGTTTATGGGAAGACGCTGTCCAAGACAGACATGCTCATAGACTACTTAAACTCAGTCGAGGATGACGTTATCACAGGTCAGAAAAATGCTGTCGTAAAAACGGCTCAGGTCAGAGAATCCACAGATGCAGAATAAGAGGATTGTTTATGTGCGTTTGGGAAAGAATCAGGACGGACACCTGGAGGAGTGAAGGAAATCACCTTGAAGGAACAAATTAAAGCTTTGACTTGAAAAATCTCGGAGACTGTTGAGTCAGTTTTGGCAGCAGTATTGGGCAGATGATATCCTTATTGAAAATGTAGTTGTATCACTTCAGGTGCACCTATTATTCATTCATTCATTCATTTTCCTTCAGCTTAGTCCCTTTATCAGAGGTCGCCACATTGAAATGAATCACCTACTATTCCAGCATATGTTTTACGCAGCGGATGCCCTTCCAGCCGCAACCCAGTACTGGGAAACACCCATACACTCACATTCACACACACACTCATACACTATGGCCAGTTTAGTTCATCCAATTGACCTATAGCGCATGTGTTTGGACTGTGACAGAAAACGGAGCACCCGGAGGAAACCCACGCCAACACGGGGAGAACATGCAAACTCCACGCAGAACTGCCAACTGCCCCAGCCGGGACGTGAACCAGCGACCTTCTTGCTGCGAGGCCACAGTGCTAACCAGTGAGCCACCGTGCCGCCTTGCCCCAATTATGCTTTTTCCAAATAATCAATGGGCTATATGCACAGCTACTGTTTTACAGCCATGATAAACGTCTGGTGAAAGGTTCATGTGACCGTTTTCAATTTCATAGCATTCCTTTTACGCCATCGAGGTTGTAATTAAAATATAATCAGTTAAATACACTTCAGCTTTCTTTTAGTTGTTCAAGCGTAAAACGAGATGAATGACCATTTAAACGCTAGCACCGTCAGTAGCAGCAGGCTAGCGCAGAAACTCCATTGAATATACTGGGGTAAAATACATTTCCATATTTTAAAGACATGCCGGGGGGAAATAGAATTTAATCCAGTGCTTCTTGTTCAATCTGAGACTCACTTTATATCGTATATCAATCAGGCAGTGAAGATCACTGATTTTCAAAGGAATCAGATCTAAAACATGACGATTTAATGGCATGACAGTTCACCGGAAGCGCTTGGGCTGGCTGACTGAAAATTAAAAGTCCGTGTGCATATACCCCACTGTCTATAGTGTGTAATGTAGCTCTTTGTCAATGTAAAAGGTCTTCACGGCATCAAAGACAAAGATGAATCGAAAATTTAAGTTACTGACTCATTGGACACACAGACTCATTGGAAATACATACTTCAGCCTGATTTTTGTGAAACCCCAATATGCAGTACGTTTGACTGCAGTTTAGGTCAAATGAACACTAGGGGGCAGTGTGACGGCAACAACTTTTGTTCCTTTTCACACTAATGATATTTACAGAGACACATTATTGATGAGTAAAGGATTTCTGTTGCGTGGTTCTTTACACAACACCAAATAAACACCACAAAACAACACTGTCTATGAAATGTCATTGAAAATATTTGAGTCACTTATCTATCTCCATATGGACAACATTTCTAGCTCGGTCAGTTTGCTCGTAGCTCACTTTGTACGGTGGTGTATTTGTGATATAGAGCACTTCCGAAAACACCATTGGTCGGGTTTAGGGAAGTGTACAACCTAATGCACCCCAAGAAACATACTTATTCCTGCACAAACCTCTGAAGATCTGTAACATGTTTGCAAAGTATCAGCCTACACTGGTCTTCCTATAGTCTTTATTGGCTGCCGGTGAATGAGGTCTACTTCAACCACTGCAAGTTATCATGTTTTAGAGAAAGGGTTCAATTAGCATAAATAACGATTGATTGATTATCAGCATTAATCCTTTTACATCACCTGACCGGCCTGACCCCTGGATTATTTGAAGGATGGAAAGATATCAATGTTCATTTTATATAAACATAAAAATAATACCCTAATATTTATTGTCCCACAGCAGCATTAATATAGTGTAGAGTAAAATGTTTTATGATATTCACCTATTTTATTTAGCGTCCATTTTATTCAACATACAGTTTGTCATTTATGGAGTATTTTCTTTTTAAGTAATGCAATAGTTACCCTAGTAATTACTTTTACAATGATGTAATCAAGTTACTAACTCTTTGTGAGAAGTAACTAGTAACTGATTGCTTTAAAGGGAACCTATTATGCTCCTTTTACAAGATGTCAAAAAAGGGTGTCCAGTTTAACAGGAAGAGAAGCTCTCTCGCTCGGCACAGTGGACATTGCTTTAGTTATATCGTTTTGTATTATTTGTTTGGGATGCAGCGACATGCAGTCAAATATTTTGCCTAAATATGCATAAATGATCATAAAAGTCCTCGTGCCGCAGGTATTAGGAGGTTTGCTGAAGGTGCAGCTGACGTGCAGCGAGGGGTTTGTGTCTTTACTAAACTAAGACAGTTTGCGTTCATTGAAAAGCAATAACGATTAATAAATCCATATGAAACAGTCCCTTAAAAGTGAGGCCACATCTTCAGTTTCGGCCTCAGACGGGCTTTGCACTCACACTACAAGCGTACTGTGCCAAAGCCCAACCGAACCGCACTCTGGCACACCTCTTCCACACCTCTTCCAACCGGGCCAGGGCCGGCCAACTGATCAGCACCTGAGCTTGATTCAGAGCACTCACACCTGTCAAACGAACGGGGAAACGCACCTGGGCATGGTTTGGATAGCATAGTGTGAGTGCACCCTAAGTCTCTGATTTCCCTAGGGTGTGTGTGTGTGTGTGTGTGTGTGTGTGTGTGTGTGTGTGTGTGTGAAGTTTGAACTCAAATACCCCACAAACAATGTTTTATAACTTTTTAAAACTGACATTTTTAGGCTTTGATCCTAATTGTGGCGTTTTGGTGACTGTCGCTTTAAATTCAAATGAGATTGTGCTCTTTTTTAAAAAGAGGGCGGAGCTACAAATGCCTGTGTCATAGTGGCAGATTCAAAAACAAGACTAACGTCCTATGCTAATGAGGGAGAGATAGTCACTAGTAGGCGGGGCTTTCCCCTTTTGATGACACGTACAAAGTGAGAATGTCAATCAAAGAGTTTCTGCAAACTGTTTTTATCAAGTGTGATAGTAAAATTAATACATGTTTACCATAAGAGGCTGGTTATATTCACACACTGTTGCCAAACAACTGTGTTTAAACCCTTATAAAAGTGATTTTAAGTAACGTGCACTTTATGTAACCTACTCAACGAGTTTCGTAACTAATTAAATTAGAAAGTATAAAAACCATGAGCCAAACATATTCAGCCAAAGCAATGCTTCTCAACCCTGCACTTGAAAGTTTCCCAAGACAGCACATTTAGCATGTTTTTGTCCGACTGAGTCATTTCAGCGCTTTACACTTTATAATAATGAGCTGATGACCTGAGGCAACTGTGTTTGATGCTAAATGTACAACGTTGGAGTTTCTTCAGGAATGTGTTGGAAACACTGAGCCAAACTGACAAGATAGATATTTCTGAAGGCAAACAATATAAGAACAAATCCCAGGATGGACAAAACAAGTGTAGGATTTAACAAAACAAAAACCTCAACAGAAACCAAAGAAATCCAGAAAATGC
>CAIGQW010002497.1:336127-351515 GCA_903798125.1 Danio choprae | reverse complement strand
CCACACAAATCACTCATGCTGTAACTCTATATATTGACACATTTAAGCGGATTAAACGTAAAACACTTAAGCTGTCCACCTAAAAGTCTCGAGAATTGTGTTGTTTCAGCTCACTTTAAATAGGTATTTTTTGAGTGAACATTAACAACTCAAGATGATCCGCCTTCACTAAACCTAAAACACAAACAGCTTTTAACAAAGACTTAAAGGTAAAAAGGTTTTAGCAAGACAATATCAATACAACTGAAACCAGTACATTCTTGTTATGTGTGTGTGTTGGTGTGTCTGTGTGTTGTAGTGTGCATGTGTGTGCCAGTGTGTACCTGCAGTTGTTTTGTGGTGTGCAAATGTTTATAGGATTATTTAATGGTTTATATGTATTGTTTTTATTAATTTTTTTCATATCCAGCCTTCATGAAAATATGATTTTTTTTTATTTTCTTATGTTGGGGTCATTTTAGAAAAAAAAAAATCATCATCAAACTTCAGCACTAAAAGAAAACATCCCTGATTTTTTTCTCTCTGCTATTAAAATGATGCCCATGGGTCTTTTTTTTGACACGTAAGGGGTTAAACAATCAAGGCAAGAAAAGGCATTTCTCATCTGATAACCGTTTCAAACTCTCCAACTCTGGGGGGTTAAAAACAAATCACAGTGCAAGGAATTTACAAAAGCAGAGCATCGGTTCCTGAGAGAGCAGGACGGGTGATAAGTGAGAAAGATGAGGAAAGGAAACGAGGGTAGTTTGAGCAAAGATAAACCTTGAAGAGCAATACCTCAAGAGCCACTGACATCAGTCTGATTACTGCATGCTCAACGCAGCGTTCTTGAAGAACTCCTTTAGCTATTAGCAAAACACGACCCTTCGCCTCTGCGCCTTCATCACAGACACTGACAGAGATCACATCCAACAACCAGACCACAGCAAGCTGAGATATGGAAATATATGCAAATCGCATATAGTTGAAGTTAAAATTATTACAGCCCTTTATTGAAATATCCTAATATTTTCCAAATGATGTTTAACTAAGCAGATTTCACAGTATTTCCTATAATATTTTTTCGTCTAGAGAAAGTCTTATTTGTTTTATTTCGGCTAGAATAAAAGCAGTTTCTAATTTTTTATAAACGATTTTAAGGTCAAGGGCCGCACGGTGGCGCAGTGTGTAGCACAATCGCCTCACAGCAAGAAGGTCGCTGGTTCGAGCCCCGGTTGGGTCAGTTGGCATTGCTAAACACTTCATTTAGACAATTTTAAAGGCAATTTCCTCAATATGTCTATTTATTGAACCCTTAGATTATAGATTTTCAAATAGTTAGCTAAATAGCTAAATATTGTCCATCTTAATGAAGCATGCATTAAAAGAAAGTTTATTCATCCAATTTATTTAAATGTGTGAATCTCGTTTTCAAAAAGGTCTTTCTGGTTTTGTGCTTCAGGGTCACTCATATATTATTATTATTGTTATTATTATTGTTATTATTTTTATTTTCAAAAACTAATAATAATATAAAAAAAGAAAAGGAGGAAGTATTATATAAACAAGATATTTATTCATTCATTCATTCATTTTCATTTCGGCTTAGTCCCCTTATTAATCTGGGGTTGCCACAGCGGAATGAACCGCCAACTTATCCAGCATATGTTTTACGCAGCGGATGCCCTTCCAGCTGCAACCCATCTCTGGGAAACATCCATACACACCATTTCACACTCTTACACTTGGGGCAAATTAATTCTGCCCCATTCACCTGTACTGCATGTCTTTGGACTGTGGAGGAAACCGGAGCACCCGGAGGAAACCCACGCCAACACAGGGAGACATGCAAACTCCACACAGAAACGCCAACCGACCCAGCCGAGGCTCGACCAGCGACCTTCTTGCTGTGAGGCGAACGTGCTACAAGATATTTAATGCAGGGAATTTTGCATTGGCGGCACGGTGGCTCAGTGGTTAGCACTGTGGCCTCACAGCAAGAAGATCGCTGGTTCGAGTCCCGGCTGGGTCAGTTGGCATTTCTGTGTGGAGTTTGCATGTTCTCCCCGCGTTTGCGTGGGTTTCCTCCGGGTGCTCCGGTTTCCCCTACAAGTCCAAAGACATGCGGTATAGGTGAATTGGGTAAGCTAAATTGTCCACAGTGTATGAGTGTGTGTGAATGAGTGAGTGTGTATGGATGTTTCCCAGTGATGGGTTGCAGCTGGAAGGGCATCCGCTGCGTAAAACTGGATATGCTGGATAAGTTGGCGGTTCATTCCGCTGTGGCGACACCAGATTAATAGAGGGACTAAGCCGAAAAGAAAATGAATGAATGAATTTTAAGGTCAATATCATTAGCCTCCTTAAGCAATATTTCTTTTATATTAATTGTCTGCAGAACAAGCCACTGTTATACAATGACTTGCCTAATTACCCCAACTTAATAACTTAGTTAAGCCTTTAAATGTCACTTTAAGCTGAATACTAGTATCTTGAAAAATATAGTTAAAATATTATGTACTGTCATCATGGCAACATTGAAGAGGGGGGCTGTTAATTCTGTCTTTAACTGTATATGAAATTTAAGGTCATATATAGATTTCACACATATAACATATATATCACACACACAACATAAATTTCAAAATATTGCAAAAATGGACGCTTCAAATACGTACATATAAGTTCAAATGCATTGCCGATAGTTTTATATATGTGTTCATAAATAGCTACAAATGAAAATACACACAGAGCACAGTGTAAATGAGTACACCCCACTATAAAAATGAATATGTTTGATCAATTTCTCAATGAATATAAACAATAAATGTTGGCGCGATTAAACAGTTTTAATAAACATAAATATTTATTAAACATTAAAGATTATATTTATTCAAATAAGAGATTAGGAATAGAAAGATAATACATTTAAATATTGCAAAACATTTTCAATGACAAATCTTTAACTCAATTTAATATTTTAAAATTGTTTTCTTATTTTTTCCTCCTCATTAAAGTATTATTTAATCATTTGCCCCTAACATATTCTTTGGGGTGTACTAATTTTTGCTCTGTGATGTTAAGTTATTTGATTAGATATAGATCTATAGTCGACTTTGGTACTGACCATATGCACAAATATATTATGGTAAGGCATCCTATCGAAAATATTAATAAAACAAATATCTGTGAGGGGTGTTCTTATTTATGCTGTGCACGGTATATAGCTAAATCTAATGTATATGATTAAATATGTCCATAATTCCAATGGTTGAATTTATATAGGAAACAGCAATTTTTGCCATATTTTTAATATATGTTAAAATTGAAAGCCTTCCTGTAAAAAAAAGGTGCTGTTTAAATGTAGGGATTTTATTAACACATTTTTAAATAATAGTTTTAATGACTAATTTCTAAAAACTAATTTATCTTAGATTAGATTAGATTCAACTTAATTGTCATTACACATGTACAAGTAGAAGGCAAAGAAATGCAGCTTAGGTCTAACCAGGAGTGCAAAAGCAGCAAGGGCAGGATATACAGTGCATCGGGAAAGTATTCAGCGCTTCACTTTATCAATGTGGAAAAAGTGAAGCGATATGAATACTTCCCGGATGCACTGTAGGCTTTTTTCATTTCATTTTCATTTCGGCTTAGTCCCTTTATTAATCTGGGGTCGCCACAGCGGAATGAACCGCCAACTTATCCAGCATATGTTTTACGCAGCGGATGCCCTTCCAGCTGCAACCCATCTCTGGGAAACATCCATACACACCCATTCACACTCATACACTACGGACAATTTAGCTTTCCCAATTTACCTGTAACGCATGTCTTTGGACTTGTGGGGGAAACCGGAGCACCCGGAGGAAACCCACGCCAACACGGGGAGAACATGCAAACTCCACACAGAAACGCCAACTGACCCAGCCGAGGCTTGAACCAGTGACCTTCTTGCTGTGAGGCGAACGTGCTACCCACTGCGCCAAAAGAGCAAAAGAGTCAGTCATCCTGTCTTTGTCGTGAGTTTGTCAAGAGTTATCTTGTCGTGATGACAGTACGTAATATTTGACTAGATATTTAGCAAGATACAGTACTAGTATTCAGCTTAAGGTGCGATTTAAAGGCTTAACCAGGTTTGTTCTGTAGCCAATCAAAAAATAAGGAAAATATTAAGAGGGCTAATAATATTGACCTTAAAAATACTTTAATAAAATAATACTGCTTATATTAATGAAATAAAATAATATATTTTATTTGAATAAAATAATTCTGCTTATATTAATTAGATAAAATAATATATTTTATTTGAATAAAATAATTCTGTGAAATCACGAAGCAAAAATATTTTAGGAAATACTGTGGAAATGTGATTGCTCCACTAAACATCACTTGCAAAATATTTGACAAATTAATAAAATAATTCACAATAAATTTGCCCTCAGCTGTATGTGAAATGCAAACATCAACTTGTATGTCAGTCTGTATATATTTCCATCAGATTTCTATATGGGAGACCACTGTTTGGAAAAAATCCACCACAAATAGTTCTCGTACACAAACCGTTCTCGTCGCACCACTACAACAATGGCAGTGCTACACAGTTTCCGGCTAAGTGTAGAGTTCTTGCTGACATGTAAACGATTATTGCATAACGCCAGCCTGAGACGCTCGTGGGATATGATAAACATAACCCTGAGTGGCAATGCCAAGCTTTGTTTGGGTTTGACGGAGCTGAAATCAAAACACAAAGCTGGGAAAAATACAACTGTGTGAAAAGACTGATAGCGACCGTGAGCGTCCGAGATATGGCTGCAGGAGGAATGATGGACCAGAGTCTTGTTGACATGTTTGTTGGTCTCTGACAGCGTTTCTCAATCCCGGCGTCCTGAACAATCAAGTGCCCCCTGAGAATTGGCTCCACCATGAGGGATTCTATTGTTCCACTGGAGTTGTAAGAGGTGTAGTTGTAGCGCCTGATTATAAAGTACAGTATTAAACTATTAATAATTCTGTGAAATCACACATTATATTTATACTTATTGACCCTTTCATATACTGATGTATAATTAAAGGCATGGGTTATGAAATTGAACATTTATCGTTCATACTGTTGAGTTAGCCCAGTTAGCCTCCTAGCTACATCAAGCGAACGCAGCTCTGATTAGCCACACGACAAAGATAATAGATTTTGATCAGGATTTATTATTTTGAGCATTTATCTTTCAAAATGTTTAGTTAGCCCAGTTAGCTTATGTGCAAGCATAATCATACATTTAGCATTAACCAGCTAGCTACAGCAAGCTAACGCAGCTCTGATTAGCCACACAACAAGGTATCAAGATCAGGAATTTACATTTTTGACCATTTTTCTTTCGTAATGTTTAGTTAGCCCAGTTAGTTTATGTGCTAGCATAATCATACGTTTACCATTAACCTGCTAGCTACAACAAGCTAACGCAGCTCTGATTAGCCACACAACAAGCTATCAAGATCAGGCATTTACAATTTTGAGCATTTTTCTTTCATAGTGTTTAGTTAGCCCAGTTAGCCTATGTGCTAGCACAATTATACATTTACCATTAGTCTACTAGCTACATCAAGCTAACGCAGCACTGATTAGCCACACAACAAGGTATCAAGATAATAGCTTTTGATCAGACATTTACAATTTTGAGCATCTATCTCTCATAGTGTTTAGTTAGCCCAGTTAGCGTATGTGCTAGCATAATCATACATTTACCATAAGTCTCCTAGCTATAACATGCTAATTCAGCTCTGATTAGCCACGATAATAGCTTTAGATCTATCACGATAATAGCTTTAGTTCAAGTATTCGCCACAGACTATCACTTGGTCCTAAGTGGACTTGATTCCAGGGGGACTTGATTTTTTACCACACTGGCGTCCTGACATTTTATCCTACCCCATCAGGTTACGTTACCAACACTATATTTGAATGGTTCTGAGGTCAGATTTAGGGATTGGGCTGGTTAGGGCCATATTACAGCCGCATATCACACCACTCCACATAAATTTTATGCTAGCAGCACAATTTTATAGGTAGCATATTTCAACATCAAAATGTGTTACTGATTTTTTGATTGGGAGGTAGGAAAATACGACAGCGTAGGACAAATCGACAGGACACCGGTCCTCATGACCCACTGCTCTGCATATTTAGCATTTGTGTCTTATTTAAAGGGGACCTATTATACAAATATCACCTTTATAAGGGGTTTAAACACAGTTGTGTGGCAACGGTCAGTGACTATAACCAGCTACTCACGGTACAAATGTGTTAATAAAATTTTTTATAATCACACTTAATAAATACAGTCTGCAGAAACACTTTGATTGATATTCTCCATTTGTACATGTCATCAGAGGGAGAAAGCTCCGCCCACTAGTGACCATCTCTCCCTCATTAGCATAAGACTTTAGTCCTGTTTTTGAATCCGCCACTATGCTGACACATCGGCATTTGTAGCTCCGCCCTCTTTAAAAAAAAAGAGCACAATCTCATTTGAATTTAAAGCGACAGTCACCAAAACGGCACAATTAGGAGCAAAGCCTAAAAGGGGCAGTCATAAAAGATTATTTGTGCGGTATTTCGAGTGGAAACTTCTCAGGGGACATCAGAGACTTATTTTACATCTTACAAAAAGGGGCATAATAGGTCTCCTTTAAACACACCTGCTTTAGATAACAAACCGATCGGCATAGTTAGCATTTCTCTCTTATTTAAACACACCTGATTTAGATAGCCAGATCGTTGGAGGAGCTCCATGCATGAGCTGAATCAGAGGTCTCCATTCAGTGTGCATTGTTCCCTAGTCACTTCTCCTTCATTGTCCTCTACCTTTATTTCACTTTTAAACGTTCATTCACAAATTTACACAACGGCATTGCCTGCAGCATCTTCTTACAAGAGAAGCGTGACGTGTAACAAAGTAAATAAATACAATATAAACTCACATATCACACAATAAAATGCCATTTGAATAAAACATATTGGCCTTATTCTGCAATGTGGAAGTAAGCCCGTGTTTGCGACTTCCGACTTCCAATGTACAGAGAACTTCCGACTATGGGATTGGCCTATCGCCTATGGAATGACTAGGAATAGGTAATAAATGGCAGGAAACGATCAAACTACTTGCTCTACAAACAAGTGTGTTTATGACTATACAAGAAAATAAAACTAAAGATGAGTCCCAAAATGCAGACTTGTGGACTATTCTATGCCATTTTGTAGTATAAATAGTGTCCAGTTTTATTAAGTTACCTGCTGTACCTCAGTAAAGCACGGTGGATACAACCAACGACAAATTTATTGCGTACACAACTAGGCAGCGGCAGCACAGTGGCGCAGTGGGTAGCACAATCGCCTCACAACAAGAAGGTCACTGGTTTGAGCCCCGGTTGGGTCAGTTGGCGTTTCTGTGTGGAGTTTGCATGTTCTCCCCGTGTTGGCGTGGGTTTCCCCCACAAGTCCAAAGACATGCAGTATAGGTGAATTGGGTAAGCTAAAAATTGTCTGTAGTGTATGAGTGTGAATGGGTGTGTATGGATGTTTCCCAGTGATGGGTTGCAGCTGGAAGGGCATCCGCTGTGCAAAACATATGCTGGAAAAGTTGGCAGTTCATTCCGCTGTGGCGATCCCAGATTAATAAAGGGACTAAGCCAAAAAGAAAATGAATGAATGAATGAATGAATGAATGAATGAAACTAGGCAGCCTGAGTACTAATGCTACACTAGTCTATCAATACTTCGACGTTCTTCCTCGTCTAATTAAACAGCTGCTAGGTTATAAACCGTCAAACGTACCAGCCCCGAACAAAACACTGAGAGAACACTTGACGCATACACGGACACAATCTATTGGCTAGGAACGGTAATACATATATCCGTAATCTAGCAGAATTATGACAAATATAGCATACAACATAAATGTGCCTGCTTTTAAAATAACATGGTAAATATACACTTATTTTTTCAGACAACCTGGAGCATAATAACATCTATTATTTATAATATGCATATGCAAACAATAGTGACACATACTGGAAAGTCCTAAAAATAGTACTGCATTAACACTGAAAATAAAATAAAAAACGTAAAAATAATAAGTGCACTTTTAAATATTCGGGTGATGCACTTATTCAAATCGACAGGACACCGGTCCTCACGCCCCACAGCTCTGCATATTTAGCATTTTTCTCTTATTTAGAGAGGACCTATTATGCACAAATCACCTTTATAAGGGGTTTAAACACAGTTGTGTGGCCAGCCTCTAAGGGTACAAAACATAATAAAATGTATTTTTAATCATTTTTTAAAATATTGTTATTCATTCATTCATTCATTCATTCATTTTTTTCCGCTTTTAAGGGGGCTGGGTTGCGGGTGCAGCAGTCTTAGGAGAGAAACCCAGACTTCCCTCTCCCCAGACACTTTCTCCAGCTCCTCCAGGGGGATCCCAAGGCGTTCCCAGGCCAGCCAAGAGACATAGTCCCTCCAGCGTGTCCTGGGTTTTCCCCGAGGCCTCCTCCTGGTGGGACATGCCTGGAACACCTCCCTAGGTAGGCGCCCAGGAGGCATCCGAAACAGATGCCCGAGCCACCTCAGCTGACTTCTCTCGATGTGGAGGAGCAACGGCTCTACTCCGAGCTCCTCCCGGGTGACAGAGCTCCTCACCCTATCTCACCCCTCACCCTGCGAAGGAAACTCATTTCGGCCGCTTGTATCCGAGATCCGAGAAATTGCATACTTGTGGACTATTCTATGCCATTTTGTAGTATAAATAGTATTGCATTAACACTGAAAATTCGAGAAACGGGGCCTCACAGTGGCGCAGTGGGTAGCACATTCGCCTCACAGCAAGAAGTTCGCTGGTTCGAGCCTTGGCTGGGTCAGTTGGCGTTTCTGTGTGGAGTTTGCATGTTCTCCCTGTGTTGGCGTGGGTTTCCTCCGGGTGCTCCGGTTTCCCCCACAAGTCCAAAAAACATGCGGTATAGGTGAATTGGGTAAGCTAAATTGTCCGTAGTGTATGAGTGTGAATGGGTGTGTATAGATGTTTCCCAGAGATGGGTTGCAGCTGGAAGGGCATCCGCTGCGTAAAACATATGCTGGATAAGTTGGCGGTTCATTCCGCTGTGGCGACCCCAGATTAATAAAGGCACTAAGCCGAAATGAAAATGAATGAATGAATTCGAAAAACGTAAAAAAATAATAAGTGCACTTTTAAATATTCGCATGATGCACTTATTTAAAAAGGAGTGTGGAATGTTGAATGTCTTCATTCACTCTGCTCATGTAGCAAAAAGGGAGGGGCTACTGATGAAGGGGAGGAGCTATCAGACACTGAGGTTGGATTATTTATGTAGTTAAATTCTCCTACGTGAGTGATTATGCCACCTCCAGATGGTGAATGCAGTTGTACCCATGATCTGTACTATTTGGTCATTTATTTCCTTAATTTGGCAACTGTTAAAAGTGGCCTGGGAAATGGTTTGACTTTCTGTATAGTAAAAAAATGCTAGTGTTCCATTTGGGACGACGCTAAACTCTACACTACATGCTTGAGTGCATCAGCGCATAAGTGTATATGTGCATAGTGTGTCATTTGAGACGCAACAGATGAGTTAAGTGTCCCAAATGACACAAGTTCCAATGGCTGAGCTTGCTCCCACGTGAAGAATAAGCTCAATGTGCTCCCTTCAAACTTAAATCAAAGCAGAATATCACGTGGAGTCCATTTTGCCGGGAACGTATTGCCGAATTAGAACAAACGTCTGACGTGAAACATGAAATGTGTGGACCGGGTTTGAGAAATGCTGATCTTTCAGGAGGTGAGCAGACGTGGGACTGGTTTAAATCAGCATTTGAGGAGGTGATGTGGATGTTTAAGGTGACCTCTGCCTCATGTGAACTTGACCCTGGGGTCTCTGGGTAACTGTATAAACAGAGATGTCGAGTCTGGGCAGATTTATAGAGCCAGGGAAGCTTTTATGGATTGGGGCCTGACACTGTCCATCAGAAAGCTGGAAGATCTGTCTCAGAAACCCCAGGTGAAAAAATACTATACTAGTTTGTAGGAAATACTATAGTGTTTTTGACTTGGTCGGCAATGCTGGGGACGCCCAAAAAATGTTATGCTGCCTTATTAAAAAAACAAAAAAACAACAACAACCCCAGTTTGGATTGAACCTGCATCTTACTTCCTAGGGTGTGTACTGATAGGCAATTTATTCATTCATTCATTTACCTTCAGCTTAGTCCCTTTATTTATCAGGGGTCACCACAGCGGAATGATACACCAACTTATCCAGCATATGTTTTACACAGCGGATGCCCTTCCACCTGCAACCCAATACTGGGAAACACCCATACACACTCTCATATTCACACTCATACACTATGGCCAATTTAGTTTATTCAACTCTCCTATAGCACATGTCTTTGGACCGTGTGGGAAACCGTAGCACCCGGAGGAAACACCCAGCACCAAGAACATGCAAACTGACACAGCTGGGACTTGAAGCAGCAACCTTCTTGCTGTGAGGCGACAGTGCTAACCACTGAGCCTCCTTGTCGACGATAGTCAATTTAGTGAGGAAAAAAAAATCAAGTATTTTGTTCACATGTTGACTATTGTCAATGCTAAGCTAACTATGGCTGTGTTCCACTACACTTTTAGACACACACTTGCAAACTTTCCTTCCCTTGTGGCCTCGGAGGAATTCCCACCCCCATTTTAGGGTATGTTCCACTTCATCAAGTGAACAAGGGAAATTTACATGGATATACAATGTTGACAGACGAAGCAAGTCGGCTTCATATGTCCACTCCAGCACCTATATGTTCCAGAATGCAATGCGATTGTGACGTCACAACAGGGTAGTTCCCAAGGGCTCACGGGTTTAGGGCATTGCATTTAAATCCATTCAGTTGTTCTGCCAGTAGTGGACACTTATGTAATGTAATCAATGATGTACATCCAAGGGAACGAGACAGAGGGAAGTTAGAGAGTGAAGAGCATAAAAAATTGGACTGGAATGCAGGCTATGTTGGAACTGGGAGCTATACTTATTAAGAGTCACATGACGATTAAGCAGATCACATGATCAAACCAGACCAAACATTAATATTAAGTCATTTAATTATTTTTATAAGAAATTAAAAATCTGAAAATGAAAATCTGTTAAACATAACTTGAGAAATATTTGAAAAAGAATAAATATTGCAGGGCGTCACGATGGCGCAGTGAGTAGCACGATCGCCTCACAACAAGGCTGGTTCGAGCCTCGGCTGGGGCAGTTGGCATTTCTGTGTGGAGTTTGCATGTACTTCACGTGTTGGCGTGGGTTTCCTCCGGGTGCTCCAGTTTCCCCCACAAGTCCAAAGACATGCGGTATAGGTGAATTGGGTAAGCTAAATTGTCCATAGTGTATGTGTGTGAATGAGTGTGTATGGATGTTTCCCAGTGATGGGTTGCAGCTAGAAGGGCATCCGCTGCGTAAAACATATGCTGGATAAGTTGGTGGTTCATTTCGCTGTGGTGATCCCAGATTAATAAAGGGACTAAGAAAATGAATAAATGATGAATAAATATTGCACAGGAGGGCGAATAATTACAATGAATGTGGTAATGATTATTGAATGTGGTAGCCAATGACACCCATTATAGAAAGAAAAATTACTATGGACATTCTTCAAATTATCTTCATTAGTGTTCAACAGACGAAAGAATCTCAAACAGGTTTCAATGAACTATCCCTGTAAGTAAAGGGTTGTGTCTTTGCATTTTTGTGAAATTTTCATATACTACTTTGTTTCAGGGCAACGCGGTGGCACAGTGGGTAGCACAATCGCCTCACAGCAAGAAGGTCGCTGGTTTAAGCCTCGGCTGGGTCAGTTGGCATTTTTCTGTGGAGTTTGCATGTTCTCCCCATGTTTGCGTAGGTTTCCTCCGGGTGCTCCGGTTTCCCCCACAAGTCCAAAGACATGCAGTATAGGTGAATTGGGTAAGCTAAATTGTTCGTAGTGTATGTGTGTGAATGAGTGTGTATGGATGTTTCCCAGTGATGGGTTACAGCTGTAAGGGCATCCGCTGTGCAAAACATATGCTGAATAAGTTATCGGTTCATTCTGCTGTGGCGACCCCAGATTAATAAAGGGATTAAGCCGATAAGAAAATGAATGAATGAATACTTTGTTTCAAAGTTTGCACTTGATTCACCTTGTACATGCTTGGTTTAGACTTTTTTTAAAAACGACAATGGGGAAGAAAAAAAAGGTAAAATACATCCAGAAGCAGCATAGTCAGTGGGTAGACACTAATGCACTCAATTAAGATGAATTCTAACGTAAAGCCTTCAGGGGTCCAAACAATATCAAAACTAAATTGCACATTATACAAGGCTTCCAACAAGCTGTTTTTCTTCCCCATGAGTAAGCATCAGCAGCATAATAACACAGCCCATTATGTTTCTGAATCACTCGTGTATTTTGGGGACCGTCGGTGATTTAGCACACGTTTGCGGAAGTCCATTATCACGAAAGGTCTCAGTGATAAAATGACACGGTGCCGGGGATTGGCCGCAGTGTTCGCTTGCATTTCGTGGACCCTATAACACCTATTCCAGTGCTCGTGAGTCATCGCCGTAACCCAGGCTCTGATTGATCGCTGTAATGGGATTTCATACATGTGGAAAGGGAGGGTTTCGGCACTCCATCATTAGCATGTTGATGAGCAGCGTTCGCTCTATTATTCACCACTGTGGAGTCAGAGCTGGAAATGAAGCTCACGGGCCAAATGACGGGACCCGTCTGAAGCAGGCGCCAGAGACAGAATTGGAAACGGTAATGACGTCAAATGGCGTAAATGAGGCCTTCTCGCTGTTCCACGCTTTGAAATGTGTCACTTAGGGCACCTGTCTTCATTAGTGCCAATGACTGTTTTAATGGACTTTTTTTTTCATAATGGAATTTCGCCGTCTTGATCTAATCCTGGATGAAGCGTGACATTTAATGCCCACTGTGGCATATTTTCTCCCTGGAGTCCACATACAGCTCTCGGCTTTCTCTAATTATTATTGAAATGTCAAGTAAAGATGATTGGAATCAAATGAAGTCCATTTGAATAATTCCGCCAATTTGTGGGCACAACCACCATGTTTTAAAATGACTACGACTGCCCTTTCGATGGAAAATGACTGCCAAAATGCGTCACACACACTGTAAAAAAATAAAAAATGCTGGGTTTGTGTTGGCACAACATGAAGGAATTAAGTTAACGTATTCATTTTTTGAAATTTAAGTGGATTGAACGTAAAACAATTAAGTTGTCGCAAAAAAAAACCCTCAAGAATTGTGTTGGTTCAGTTCATTTTAAATAAGCAGTACGAACAAACAGCAAACATCATTTCTTTTACTTATACAGGCCTAACATCCTGTCCCAACCAAGAGTGTGTTTCCCAAACAACACATACTCGTAGCTCAAATATCATTGTATGATGCATCATTTGGAAAATAAACACTCTGTCGCTGATCCATTGTTTGAGCCACGTTAGTTATAACGTAAAGCATCGGGTTAGAGGAACAACTTCTTTAGAGAAAACATTCACAACTTCCACAATTTTTGGCGCGAATTATAACCTTAGCTATTGTTTTACACACGCACGCACACACATTTAATAACACCCAATAGGCCTATTAGTTTTGGGAAAAACCTACATTCCTTTTCCATATTAATTGAAACATTGGGAATATATTTCTTTTACAAACATTATTGAGAATATTCCATATTCTATTCTAAAATGTAAAATCACTTTCAATAGCCAACACTTACTCTAATCTCATATATGAAAAAGATATATGGTCAACTAATGATGTAAAAACTCTTTTCACTTATTTGTTGCCTATATAACATCTAGAGACCTGTGAAGAGATGATCCCAAGGTATCCTGGACCAGGCCGTATCCGGAGCTGATGCTGTGGTGGTCATGGAGGAATGGAGTGCATGAGACTGATTCCTGAAAGGCCACAGTGACAAACGAGTCCACGCATTGATCCTGTGGGCCAGCCTGACCTCCCGCCGGTGCCCTACCCACACCTGCAGCTTTCCACGATGGACGTCCAGCTTCTCCAGCCTCCGGCGCCTAGACTGCAGCTCCACACAGGAAGTTTGGCCAGAAGAATAATGGTCGTGCCCAACAGAGGCTGGTTTCTCTCTAGGTTTTTTTCCTTCACTTCGTCAATTGGTGAAGTCTTTTTTTCTCGCCACTGTTGCCACTGGCTTGCTCGGATCGGGACTTGTGGAGCTGCGCTTCGGTGGATTTGCTCTTCAGTGTTAAACCACACTGAACTGAACTGAACTTCAACTCTGAAATCTGGACTTTACTAGAACATGTTAAGCTGCTTTGACACAATCTACATTGTAAAAAGCGCTTTATAAATAAACTTGAATTGAATAGATTCAGAAACTAATATTATTATAAACTAGGCTGTTGCTTTTTGACACACTTTGACACACTCAAACACCGCAGAAATGTTGCAGTCTGTATGTCATATACAGTACAGATACAATTCTCAAATAGCCTCCTATATATTCAAACCAATACCGCATTAACTATATTTCTGATTTTCACAAGCTTTGGAGATGTAACAGATTTTCGCTTGTAAATCATGTCATCTATAGCTTCCGTCATGAGCCACTGTTGCGTTGAACTGGTATAAATGATTTCGAAGTGCACTACGAAGGGTGCGCAATTGTCAGTCCGAAGAGCACTGAAACATCTGAAACTAAAAAGCAGATTACTTGTGAGAGAGATGACTTCATTATTTTTCCTTAATCATTCAAAGTGGATGTTGGAAGGTTCGAAAGGAATAGGGCATAGGGGGGATAACTCGAAATAGAACACAGCAAGGAAATATGCTTCTAACTACTAGGCTACTAGAGATCTAGTTGCAACCATATATGTGACAGAGTTTGTAAATGTTGGAAACACCAAATCGCTGAACTATGTTTGTAACGACTGAACCTGTGACCTTAGTTGGCTAACCATGGTTTGCGTAAATACACGCCTGTCTGGTCTCCTTGTTTAAGTGCACTGGAATGAAGCATTTACATTTTGACTGATGCTGTAATGTACTGTTTGGATGTATTGAAATATTTGAATGTCACCTCAAGCGCCTTAAAACAAGCAGAGTTTTAGAAACAGTAAGACAGGGCGGGACTTACGGGGCAGCTCCTCCCCTTTTTTCAAAACAGCCAATAGCGTTTAATTATAAACTTAATAATAGCTCAGCCAGAGCCGTTGAGCTCAGTTCATACATTTATTTCTCTCTCTCTCTCTCTCTCTCTCTCTCTCTCTCTCTCTCTCTCTCTCTCTCTCTCTCTCT
>CAIGQW010002497.1:315948-327328 GCA_903798125.1 Danio choprae | reverse complement strand
GGGAGCTCTCGAGAACTATCTGATCTCGTACCCCCTTATATGCTTATTTACCAGGGGGAGCCCTGGGCTCAATTATCTCTGAGCTCAGGGTTCTCTCCTGGGACAGCATGCCAAACCTGCTATTATTATCAAGCATTATCTAAGTGTGAACTCTTGAAAACACTGGTGGTGTATAATACTATAAATGAAAAAGTAAAACATTTAACAGTTTTAACAGTACTTTAACAGTTCCTACCATATTTTTTTACATGTTTTTAAAAGCTCTGGCAACCGCAACTGCTGATTATTACTGCTAATTTTACTGATAGTTTTAAAGTGTTTTATAATTGTACGGATTTTTTTTCATCTTTATTGCAAGCATAACATTTTTCTAATTGAATTACATGAAATAGTGACTGAATGACCAAACTGACCCATAGCGTTAAGCACATGCGTAGTAGATGCCCCCAAGCTTTAACCAATGTCCTACACTGTAAAAAAAAAATCTGTAAAATTTACAGAAAAAACGTTTGCCGGAATTTAAAATGTAAAGATGTAAAATAAATGTCAAAATTTTACAATAAATGACTATATTTCCTACTTGTTTTTGTCATACGCCAATGTTTTGAAGAACTAACATGTACACAGCTTAACTTTGCTACACGGACAAAAACACAACAGTAAGCAGATGTGGATGGGAAGCTCATCACCACCAACTTTTCTCACAAGCAGAGAAATAAATTAATATATAAAAGACGCACATAGTCATTCACTACTGTACGAAACACCATCATGGTCACGCAAATGACTCTAAAGTAACGCAGTAAACACTATTTATCAATATTAGACGTAACATAAAACTCGTACTCATATGTACATAACTCAAGAGGAAAAAAAATACAAAGATCCATAGTAATGTCAACAGAAATGCATAAAAGGTGAATTGTCATGCATTGGAATTGTGAGAAAGTGAATTTACGGTTATTAACTGTATATATTAAGGAAAATTACGGTTATACTGATTAGGGATTTTTACCATAGCATTTTTTCAGTGTTTTTTTTTTTTTTTTACCATTGAAATCACTGGCATGTTTTACAGTGTATGACACCCGATGGTCCAAGAAAAGTAAATAAATAAATGCTGCAGAATCTTCACACTCATGCATACCCAAATCTGTATGCATATGCCACCAACAGGAGCAAACACACATGCATTAACCAGACAGTCCAAACACACACACACACACACAGTGCTTGTACCTACACCGATTGTTTGGACATCTTCCCGCTCATGCTTGAACACGTTTATGGGAATGCCTGTTCCTAAGTATAAATGTTCAAATCCGAGGAATGCGAAAAATGTTCTGGTTTATATGCCTCGGGCGAACGGCAAGGTTTGTGTTATGAAGCCATTTCCCAATGCCACAGGACAAAGTGCTTACAAATTGCCTTTGAGTAAGTGGAATGCAATAAAAAATGTTGAGCGCTCGATTCACACAAAGCATCTGGAGCACCGAGAAGTCAAGAGAAAACGCATGCGGATTAACATCAAGACTCGCTCTTAAGACCCTCAGCAAATGATGATGTTTGTATAATTCTTAAAAACGCTTTCATAAAAGCGCAACCGCTCAAGAGCACCGTCTGATTGTGCGATGCTGCGCTGTTTGTTTAAATACGGGCTTTCAGGCACTCTTAGGAAAGCCCAAAACTCTTGAAAATGATGCAATCGCTTTCTGGGAAATAACGGCGGGATCCAAAGGTGTTTACATACTGTAATTTACACATATGCTTGGAGGGGAAAATATGAGGAAGAAAAGAGATGACGGTTACACATGACCCACTGATTAGCAAATCACTTTCAGTGAGTTGTTGAAATCAGAGTCAGTTCATCTAATTTTATTAACATTTTAACAATTAAAAAAAGGTTTGGATGCCTAGCTTATCCAGATGTTCTGATTGGCTCAGTGGTTAGCACTGTGGCCTCACAGCAAGAAGGTCGCTGGTTCGAGTCCCGGCTGGGCCAGTTGGCATTTCTGTGTGGAGTTTGCATGTTCTCCCCGTGTTGGCGTGGGTTTCCTCCGGGTGCTCCGGTTTCCCAACCAGTCCAAAGACAAGCGCTGTAGGTAAAATGAATAAATAAAACTGGCCATAGTGTATGTGTGTGAATGAGTGTGTATGGAGGTTTCCCAGTACATATGTGTAAAGCATATGCTGGATAAGTTGGCGGTTCATTCTGCTGTGACGACCCCTGATGAATAAAGGAACTAAGCCAAAGGAAAATGAATGAATGAACAATTAAACTTACATTGCATTTACATTAAACTGCAAAAAAAAAAGTAACAGATTCTGAACCTGTGTTTGTCACACTTATTGATGTGTTCAAAAAGGTCAAATTCCAAATAGTCCAAATAGACACTTTCCTAATCACTCCATGTCTCTTGGAAACACTGTGCATTTTTAAATTGTGCTTCATTCAGGTGAGTGGGCTGGACAAACCACCTGTAGAAACACTCTTCTCTCTTTTGCACCTGACACTTTATCTAAACCCCACCTTACAAGGACTCAATGTTTACTATAAATGTACCACAATCATGTTGCACTGCTTGCTTCAACCTTAAACACCTCTTGCACAATATTAGACCTTAAATATATTTTTTCTTGCACAATATCCTGCACAACATTGTTCAGTCTCATGTAAAAGTGCTTGTATAGCCTGTCTTATGTGTATAGTTTAAGTATTTTATTCTATTTTATAACATATGTTAGTTATGCACTGTTTTTTTTAATATAAGCTCTTATGTCCAGTGTTGTGTTTGTATTTATGATTAATCCATGTAGCACTGTTGTCCTGCAAGACACGACATTTCATTTCTCTGTATGTCCACACATGTAGCGGGATGACAATAAACCACGAGTTGACTTGAAATATCAGAAATGACTAAACCAAGAAGCTTTAAGTAAATAAAGTGTACATTTATAAGGAAAAAATGTTTTGTTTCCATAAAATAATAAGTCAATATTAAGAGTTTACTTAACTTAAAAAAGCGAAATATTCTGCCAATAGGTTGAGTAATACTCTTATTTCAAACCAGAAATATTATTTTACTCGCTCCAATGGCAGATTATTTAGTTTTATTTAAAAGGAAAAAGAATTTAATTAATTTTGATTAATTATTTTAGAAAACAAAACAATATTCATAATTATTACTTAATTTTTGATTCTTGATTAACAAATAATTAGATAATTGGACTAAAAACAAGATAAAAACATTAAGAAACAACATTTTTTTCTTGATCGTACTTTTTTTCTAAAATGAGGTGCCATTTTTGGTATGAATTATACAATAAAATGCATATATTTTTTTGGGGGGGGGGGTTCTTTATTAAAGATTGTTAGATGGTTTAGTATACTGACTGAGGTGTGACATCTTATTCAGCATATATGAGCAATATCACACGAGTAGCAGTGCAATATGGCTGTATATCGGCACTGGTGGGAGGCGTGCGTTGGCTTGAGGCCGCAGGCCGAGTGCCTTAGTGTCCCACCAGTGATGATATACAGCCATATCGCACTGCTACATGTGTGACATTGCATTTATACAACAGTTCGACGACATAATCGTGTAAATAAAAAAGAAAATCAAACATGGGAAGTCTCAAAAATCCTTTTGTACGAGAAACGACTTTCTTCCGCCATTCATACACATCTGCAGCTGACTGTCAGAACAGCAGAAACCATTGCTAACTCATTATTGTCACTTTAGTGTGTCACGTTCAACTTCACATGAAGGCACAGGAACACGGGATTTATCAAAACACTAATTTATTTACAAACACTCACTCAATACAAGGGCACTGGAAACACAGGAGACTCTGGAAGGACATGGGGTGAAGACAGCACGGAAAGACGATCAGACAATACAATACCGGACAAAGGACTGAACCAAACACAGGAGTATAAATACACAGGGGACATGATTAAACTCATAGGACACAAGGGTGAGACACAGGTGAAACAAATGAACATTAGGAGATGGCGGGAAACGGAACAAAGGAATCACATGACACAGAACAGACACCTGACATGGAGCTAGTATTTGAATGACTTACTAGCGTGATGTCTAAAGTGATGACAAAACAGGTGATTTTGCTCACATTTTAAGATTATAAGGCTGAATGACATAAAATGTCATCAGTCTACAGAGATTTCCCAGTATTTCTCTGTTACAATCGGGAGATCACAATAATTAACCCCGAAAAAGTCAAGCAAAGCAAACACTACCAGTTTACTATGGTATAATACAGCACTACAACATACAAAAGAGAGAGACCGACTTAGAATGTCACTTACCTGATCTATAATGATTTGATCAGCTGAGTTTCTCTCCCCTAAGGACTTATTATATCTGCCGCCATCTTGTGGCGGAACGTCAACCGTCTTTGCTCTGCTCAGTATAACAGGCTGATGGCTGCCGAATATCAGAAATTACAAATACTTAAAATAGGCACTATCCTTACAAATAATCTGCACATTTGAACTCTAAACACCTGCTTTCTTGCCTAAAAAAGTCTCAAAAGTATATTATGCTGTCCAACAGCTGCAATATTTGTCAAACTATAGTGAGTTGTTAGTCTTCTGCTTGGGCGGAGTAATACACAAGGGTGAAGAGGCTGTACGAGTGCTGATATTGCTTTAATATCGCAGAATCGAAAACCAGACAGAACTACATATATATATATATATATATATATATATATATATATATATATATATATTAATTATATATAAATATTAATTGGTTGTTATTGGACAACCATGGAATGTTGTGATTGACATCAAACAACATAACACATGTTTACAAAAATTGTGTTCATATAATAATAATAATAATAAGGCCTCACGGTGGCACAGTGGGTAGCACGTTCGCCTCACAGCAAGAAGATCGCTGGGTTGAGCCTCGGCTGGGTCAGTTGGCGTTTCTGTGTGGAGTTTGCATGTTCTCCCCGTGTTGGCGTGGGTTTGCTCCGGGTGCTCCGGTTTCCCCCACAAGTCCAAAGACATGCGGTATAGGTGTTTTGGGTAAGCTAAAGTGTCCATAGTGTATGAGTGTGAATGGGTGTGTATGGATGTTTCCCAGAGATGGGTTGCAGCTGGAAGGGCATCCGCTGCGTAAAACATATGCTGGATAAGTTGGCGGTTCATTCCGCTGTGGCGACCCCAGATTAATAAAGGGACTAAGCCGAAATGAAAATGAATGAATGAATGAATAATAATAATAATAATACATTTTATTTATAATCCCATTTTCTAAAACCCAAAGCGCTACAACAACAGAGAGAATAATACAAGCAATACAATACAAGGCCTCAACATGGAAGAATAACAAATGACAAACACATTTGAATGACCAAGAATCTAAAATTTGTGTTTTAGGTCAAAATCAAAGGTAGAAAAGTAACTAATAATTAGTAAATAAATCAATAAAAACACCTGTACCTTAAATTAAACTACACTAGCTTCATATAATACAACATTAGCACTGTTTGGATTGAACATCTTCACTGTACAGTATGTGCGGCTCTCTACAGCTCTGATACAACGTTACCACGGAAAAACAATCCATCTGACAAGCGTAATAAAACACACTAATCAAGCTCTGGATGAAAGGCATAGGCGAGCTTCATTCCTTAATCCAGACTTGACGCATGTCAGGAGTTAATGGAGTCGATGTGGCGTTACGCTGAACTGATAATAAACCTGTTCGCTTGGCAACACTTGAAACATTCTCACCTGCTCAGCTTACAAACCGTTTCTTCAGCACCGTTTATAAAGGCCACACTCGCTCAGCAGATGTTCCTGCACGCTCAATCCTGTTATTTCTGGAGCGATGGCAACTACTGGAGAAATATTCATATTTACCTTCCTCTGTTATCTTCTCTGCTCTGTTTACGTTTGTCATTTTAGTGTCGGTTAGATACCATGTATACTTCTTTCTGCTGATGCTGTTCTCTTGTTTAAACAGTTGATTTTAATTGAACCTCACTGTATCAGGTTTCTCGATCAGACATGAGAGTCAGGTTAAACTGACATGACAAGATTACTCTTTGACTTGTTTTGATTTTGACTGTATCTTGATTTCATTTTTCATTTCATTTTAGGCATTTGACATGTTATTATTTATTTTACACACACTTGTACAGCTATCTTTATGGGGACTTTGCATAGATGTAATATTTTGTATACGGTACAGACTGTATATTCTACGTACAGTATATTCATTTTCAAAATACTTAATTCTGTCTGATTCATGAGCCGTTTTTTTGGTCTCCACGAGGTCATAAATTACTGGTATTGCTATACTTGTGGGGACATTTGTACACACACATGCATATATACATATTCAATTCAATATTTAATTTTTTTTATAGCGCTTTTTACAATGTAGATTGTGTCAAAAAGGCTAAACATGTTCTAGTAAAGTCCAGATTTCAGAGTTGAAGTTCAGTTTAGTTCAGTTCAGTTTGGTTTAAGTTTCACTGCTGAAAGTTCAAGCACTGAAGAGCAGTGGAGAAGCTGCAGGTGTGGTAGGGCACCGGGGGGAGGTCAGACTGGCCCACAGGATCAATGCGTGGACTTGTTTGTCACTGTGGTCTTTCAGGAATCAGTCTCATGCACTCCATTCCTCCATGACCATATATATACACACTAAATTGACCTGAAAATCTGAAAAGGTTACTGTAATTTTTAACATATCAAGTTTGAAATGGTCTATTTAACAGATTTATTTTGTAGTAGTATATAATAGTATAGTAATATAGTTTCAGAGTTTTTGAAATAAAGAGTTTCAGCTGAAGTATATACGTGTATAGTGCAGTATATACGTAAAACAACCTTTTATTTTATTTATGATTAGAGGGAGGATTACAAATTGTCAAAACAATCATTCACAGAGATCTGCAAAATGTATTATTTTGACAAACAATGCTGTAAAATGAATAAGCATTAAAAAAATGACTAAAAATGCATGCAAAAACAAATGAACACTAAAAACTGCTGTAAATTACAAAGGCTTATTTTCTTTTTAATGGTCTTATAAGCCTCTTAAGCTTTATTCTGCGAGAACAACCGGCTGGATGTACATTATCCCTTACATTTTGTATGCCTTTAAGTTTTTTTGTAATTTAGAATGTTTGTACTAAATATATAAATGTATATTTTAGTTTTGTTTTTGTTTTCACCTTTATTTGATAGCACAGTAGAGAGGGATACAGGAATGAATGGGGATCAAAGAGAGAGGGGAGATATTTTCTCTCCAGTGGTTCTGGCTGAGCCGAGACATAAACAAAATGTTATTGGGTATTTCAAAAGAGGGCAGTGGATAATCATTATGCCCCGCCCATCTTCCGGTTTCAGTGGAAAATACATCGATACACTGAATAACAGATGTATGTGTACATTTGGGGTATGCTTGAACCAACACAGTGTAATAAAATGCTGCCGCAGTCAATGTATCTGTTTCAAAGCAAACTGAACATGCTTTTGATCATTACTCACTGTAACTGCAGCAAAGCGTGCAAGCAGCAATGTGGAAATATTTTGACAGAAACGTCGCCACAGGCAGATATATTTTTTTTTCACGAGCCTGTGTTGATATTAACTCTGATCTGCACTGAAATTAAAGTAGACAAATGTGTTTTAGAAGCATCAAAGCTAATTCATCAGTCAAGTATGAGAAGAAAACATTAATGCACACTGATTTGGAAACACTTTTGAATTGGATGAAGTGTGAAACAAACACCCAGGATGATTCAAAGGCCATAAAATTGGGAGCTATTATGCAAAAATCACTTTTATAAGTGGTTTAAACACAGTTGTGTGGCAACAGCGTGTGAATATCACCAGCATCTAATTGTGAAAATGACTTAAGTATTTATTTTACAATCACACTTGATAAGAACAGCCTCCCGAAACACTTTAATTGACATTCTCCATTCGTACATGTCATCAGATGAGAAAAGCCCCACCCACAAGTGACGATCTCACCCTCATTAGCATAAACAGCCCTGAGTGAGAAGCAGCCGTCCGCCATTAGAGTTTTCCTGCTATACCTGTTGAAAATAATGTCAGCGACGACTAAGAGGCATTATAAATGTTTTTTTTGTGATAATTATAAATGTTAATTATAAATTAAAATAAACTTATTTCAAACGTAATTAATTAAACTTGTAATTAAATAATAATTATAAATGAATTTATTCATTCATTTTCATTTTGTCTTAGTCCCTTTATTAATCTGGGGTCGCCACAGCGGAATGAACCGACAACTTATCCAGCATATGTTTTACGCAGCGGATGCCCTTCCAGCTGCAACCCATCACTGGGAAACATCCATACACACTCATTCACACACATACACTACTGACAATTTAGCTTACCCAAAACACCTATACCGCATGTGTTTGGACTTGTGGGGGAAACCGGAACACCCGGAGGAAACCCACGCCAACACGGGGAGAACATGCAAACTCCACACAGAAATGCCAACTGACCCAGCCGATGCTCGAACCAGCGACCTTCTTGCTGTGAGGCGATCGTGCTACCCACTGCGCCACTGTGAGGCCCCATAATTATATATTAAAAATGATAAATGTCATCAGATTTTTAGGATGCACAAATGAACGCTGTAGTCTCAACAGATGAATAGGTGTTTGTAGCTCCGCCCTCTTTTGAAAAGAGCACAATCTCATTTGCATTTAAAGCGACAGTCACCAAAACAGTACGATTTGAATTAAAGCCTAAAAGGAGCCGTTTCAAAGTGTTATAAAAAAATATCTGTGCGGTATTTGGAGCTGAAACTTCACATACACGCTCTGGGGACATCAGAGACTTATTTGACATCTTGAAAAAAGGGTCATATTAGGGGTCCTTTAAACACCCTGTCTGCTGGATCACAAAAAACGCGAAGCCTGAGGCTGCAAATATGAGCTAATCATCCACAAGTCAGAGCTGAGATCATCAGTCAGACATATAAAGTACGTTTGACATTGATCACGGCTATATTTAGCAGCGCAGACGTGTGTATTTGTTGGTTGGTGAGGTGGAGTCGCTTTGCAGTGTTTTGGGTGTTTTGCACAGTATGTCAGAGCTTGTAATCGCGGTGACTCAGTAAAATCCACCCGCCGCTGTCTGAAAAGCGACTTATGCCCAGTTATGGAGAAATAAATATTCGCTCTTCATTCCAGCGTGACGTGATGTCTTTTAGTATTGTAAGCAAACTTGACGCTAAGGAACGGGGCATCCGAAAATGAAAATGTCACAATCTGGAAAGAGCGCAGTGACAGGGCTCATAAAAATGTCGGCCACAGATGAAACAGATGGAGTCGCGCTGGTATATGTAAACAAACATTTTCATCCAAACTCATCCGAGACTCTTGCTTCAATGGTGATTCATTCACTGTATGAATACTGCCATGAGAACATACTGTATGTGATGTTACGAACGCCCTGATAATCCTATAATAGCCTTTAAGGGTTTAAACGTGCGCTCTCAGAAAGCCACAGGTCTCCAATGTTTCTTGTAGACAGCAATCAGATTAAAGGGAAACAATAGAGTTTACTTTAGCAATCTCAAATGTCTTCTTGAGGGTTTCAGTTTTCTGGGGATTTCTCAGAAGTCAAGGATTTCAAAATAAAAGCACATACTGAAAAAAAAGATTAATAATTGGATTTACTAAATTTATATGGGCTGAATTTAAACACGGCCTCACGGTGGCGCAGTGGGTAGCACGATCGCCTCACAGCAAGAAGGTCGCTGGTTCGAGCCTCGGCTGGGTCAGTTGGCGTTTCTGTGTAGAGTTTGCATGTTCTCCCCATGTTGGCGTGGGTTTCCTCCGGGCGCTCCGGTTTCCCCCACAAGTCCAAAGACATGCGCTATAGGGGAATTGGGTAAGCTAAATTGTCCATAGTGTATGTGTGTGAATGAGTGTGTGTGGATGTTTCCCAGTGATGGGTTGCAGCTGGAAGGGCATGCGCTGCGTAAAATATATGCTGGATAAGTTGGCGGTTCATTCCGCTGTGGCGACCCCAGATTAATAAAGGGACTAAGCCGAAATGAAAATGAATGAATGAATTTACACACGTTTTGAACAGTGAATTTTAAAAAAGTTGAACATTACTAAATTTAATTTGTTAGGGTTACAAATTAGCATATATGAGTGCACCCTCCGCAAATCTCTCATTTAAATGATTATGTTCTATAGGATGCTTTACAATATTATATTTGTGCATATACATTAGTTTAGACAGTACTGAAGCCAAATCTGGAGCTAATCTTACTGAATAACTTACAATAATGCTTCAAACATTACTAGCCCAAATTTATATGTTAGTGACAAATATTAAATACAATAGCAAAAATCAAGAGAAACAAAAAATATAGACAATTTAGTTGAAATGTTGCAGTTTGTCATTTATTTTAGCAATATTTTGCATGAATTTAAATGTATTTTCTTTCCATTTCTAAAGATGTTCTGTGACTAAAATATTACTTTAATAAATATATCTGTGTAATAAACCTGTGTTGTTCAAATGCACCAATATATATGACCCATATTCACTGAGAGATGGAGAAACATATTCATTTTCATAATGGGGTGCACTCATATATGCTGAGCACTGTATATTCAGCCCAAATAAATAGTTGGCAACCACTTACCTCAAAAAAAATTGAGTAAATCCAATGAACTATTTATTTCAGTGCACATGTCAAATCCAGTTCTAGTGAGACTAATGTAAACAAACAAACAAACAACCAAGTTAATGGCAGTCATGTTAACTTTACATTCTTATTTTTACACTAGGTCAAATAAAAGTAATTTTGTCTCTCATTTCTTCCTAAGGCAAAACTCAGAAACAAACAGTCAGTTTATGAAAAAGGACGTCAAATCTTTAACGCATATATTTAAATTGCACTTGTTTGTTTACATGATAGTTTGCTGTGGTGACCAGCAGAACAAGTTACATTAAGTACATGGTTATAATTGTAACTGTTTACCTGATATTACATTTAAAGTTCATATTTTTAAACGCACTAAATTGGGTAACTTTATTTTACAGTATCCTTGATAGTTATGCGCACATATTATGGTAATAACTAGTAAATTTAGCAAAATTACGTGCACTTTACAAACATATACCATAATTTTATCAATAGTAAATGTTTGTTGTCGATAAATATTACTCAGTATTTAATCTAACAAGGACTTAACATAAAAAGTAACTAAACTTTAACTTCATTATTACATTCATTCTGCTTCGGCTTAGTCCCTTTATTCACCAGGGGTCGCCACAGCGGAATGAACCGCCAACTATTCCAGCATATGTTTTACACAGCGGATGCCC
>CAIGQW010002497.1:284566-307108 GCA_903798125.1 Danio choprae | reverse complement strand
ATCTGGAGAACTCCCCTGCTGTTTGTAGTTAATGAGCAATTAGGGATTGTTATGAAGAGATAATTACTTACTAGGAGCACATCTACAGTGCCGATTTGGATTAGTCAATTAACTTAAGTTGCATGTTTTTTGGATGGTGGGAGGAAACCGGGGGAAACCCACATGGGCACAGGGAGAACATGTAAACTCCACACAGAAACGCTGACTGGCTTGTTAAGGACTAGAACCAGTGGCGTTCTTACTGTGGGGCAACAGTGCTATCCACTGGGCCGCCGTGCCGCCCATCTAGGAGAGGAGGAGGAGTAGGGGAAGATTCTTCAAAACGAAGATGACTATGGTGTGGAACTTAGGAATCGTCTGATTGGTGATTCATGAATTGGCTAACTCGGGACCAGCCGTGATTGATCATGAGCATGTGATCCTCTCGAAATTAAACTTCACATGTGTATACATATATTACAATTTTTTTTTCAAGAGTTCACACTTAGCTGATGATTGGTTATAAAGCTTGTTTGGCATGCTGCCCCGGGAGAGAGCCCTGAGCTCATAGATCCTTGAGCCTGGGGCTCCCTCCCGTTTGCAAGGCGAGAGGGGAGTTTGAGCTCAGGTAGATCTCGAGAACTCCCCTGCTGTAGTAGCTAATGAACAGATAGTGATTGCTCTTGAGATGACTACTTACTAGGAGCATGTCTATGATGTTGCATGTTTTTGGACGGTGGGAGGAAACCGGGGGACCCGGTGGAAACCCACATGAGCACGGGGAGAACGTGTAAACTAAACACAGAAACGTCGGCTGGCTTGGTAAGGACTAGAACCAGTGACGTTCTTGCTGTGAGGCAACAGTGCTAACCACTGGGCCACCGTGCCACCCATCTAGGAAAGGAGGAGTAGTGGTGGAAGGGGGGATTCTTCAAAATGAAGATGGCTGTGATATGAAACTTAGGGTATTTATAGTGGCTTAGGAATCGTCTGATTGGTGAATCCTGAATTGGATAATGCGGGACCAGCCGCAGCAATCATAAGCACGTGATCCACTCCAAATTAGTTTATAAATAAACTTCATTTATTGTAAATACATGCATCAACCTACTTTTTTTTTTTTTGCCAAACATAAAAATACATTACTCCGTTGCACGTTTCAGATGACAAATCCACTACAGGGCGCTGTCTGCATTTTTTGAATCTGAAAAATGCTACATAGGGTACGTTTTGTTGTACATTTCAGACACTCGTCCTTCTTGTACATGTCCTTTTGTACAAGTAGACATGAAATACGTTGCTCTGGGTACATTTTGTTGCACGTTTCAGATGACAAATCCACTACATTCTGTCTGCATTTTTTCGAATTTGAAGTATGTTACTTAGGGTACGTTTTGTTGTACATTTCAGACGCTCGTCCTTCTTGTACACGTCCACGAGTATGGAAGTATATCAGTAGCAAAATTCATCTTGAAATGCACTGTAATATGGCAATTTCTGTTTTTAAATGAGCATTTTCCAAACCACATGTGCAAAGCTTGGTGAAAAAAACTAAATGAAGACTTGCAAAGTGTCTGAAAAAAGACTAATCATACCCATTTTCAATTACGTTTGAGCATCATCAACTCATTTAACATTCAAACATTCGCTCTCCACTTTGCACTCGCAGCCCACAACTCTGCCATTTCCCTCACATGCCATTTCGCCTTACACTAACACACAACGGTTTGTGAAATCCCGCTTGTCTCTTTCAGGCGACATGCAGTGATTTGCAAACTCAGAGAGGCTTTCCATGAAGCCTGCTTGGACATCTGCGAGAAACACAGAGGAAGAATAGCCCTTTTAACTCACCAAATTACATATCAAGTGGGTTCAGCCGAGGGACGAAGGGTCGTTTTGTTATGTCAAGCGCAGCGTTAAAGTAAATGCAAGAAAACAGGCTGCCAACTTAGCTTTCAATGCTCGAATGTGTTTGTGTATGAGTCTACAGTGTCTATTAGCACTTCACATCATGGCACATAGCAGGTAGAAGATCTGTAAACCAAGGAGAATTATGTGTTTGACTGAGGCCTGCAAAGAACAAACAGTGCATTTACTCTCGATCATGGGTAATTATAAGACGACATTGGAGATTTGTGTTTAGTGGTGGTGAGGGAAGATGAATGGCTATTTTAGTACTGTAACTTACTGGGCTGGAAGCTAAATACACTCAATTTTCTTCAGAAAGAGAGGGATTTTTATATACTTCTGTATGCAGTTTTTAAGACAGAATAACTGGTGAACTCTGAAGTGACCCAATTTATGTCAGGTGTCTTTAACTGCTATGAACATGGGTAGGTGTAAAGTTTTGTTTAAGGGTCAACAGTGTCGTTACAGTACATGCAGGTATTTTTTACACTATGCAAGCTTGTTTTAGGATTAAAAAAAACATGAAAAAAGGTAATTATGCATTTTTATATCACAAATTAAATTTGTACTGACATAGTTTTGAGGGAAAATTTAACATCGCCCTCATGGAAAATAGGTAGAATTGTGAGAATTGCCAAACCTAGACAAACAAATTCGTTTTTTTTCTTTGAACTTTGCAAGAAATATCGCAAATATAACATATTTAGTCTTACAAGTATTCATTCATTCATTTTCATTTCGGCTTAGTCCCTTTATTAATCTGGGGTCGCCACAGCGGAATAATAATAAATAATAATGCATTTTATTTAAAGGCGCCTTTCTAGACACTCAAGGTCACCGTACAGGACAGCAAGAACAGACAGTTCAAATAAAAACACAATAAAAGTCAATACAATACAATAAAAGTTTTTTAAAAAGTGAGGTTGAGTTAAACAGAGTGGGCTGCTCTACACAGATGTGTTTTGAGTTTGGATTTAAATTGTAAAAAAGAGTTTAAATTACGGAGATCAGGAGGAAGTGAATTCCAAAGCTGAGGAGCAGAGTGGCTGAAGGCTCTGCTCCCCATGGTGACAAGGCGGACAGGGGGAACAGTGACGTGAATGGAAGAAGAAGACCTGAGTGTTCGAGAGGGTGTGGCGATATGAACAAGACTAGTGAGGTATGGAGGAGCAAGATTGTGGATGGCTTTAAAAGTGAGAAGTAGTATTTTATAATTAATTCTGTAAAAGATGGGAAGCCAGTGAAGCTGTTGTAGAATGGGTGTGATGTGACAGATAGAGGGAGTTTTTGTGATAATACGGGCTGCAGCGTTTTGTACCAGTTGTAATTTATGAAGTGTTTTATTAGGAAATGAACCGTCAACTTATCCAGCATATGTTTTACGCAGCGGATGCCCTTCCAGCTGCAACCCATCTCTGGGAAACATCCATACACACCCATTCACACTCATACACTTCGGACAATTTAGTCTACCCAATTCACCTATACCGCATGTCTTTGGACTTGTGGGGGAAACCGGAGCACCCGGAGGAAACCCACGCCAACACGGGGAGAACATGCAAACTCCACACAGAAACGCCAACTGACCCAGCCGAGGCTCGAACCAGCGACTTTCTTGCTGTGAGGCGAACGTGCTATCCACTGCGCCACTGTGAGGCCCCTAACAAATATTCCTTAAGTCTTATTATGTCCCTTACTTATCAAAGCTCGCCCCAGCGGAATGAACCACCAACTATTTTGGCATATGTTTTACACAGCGGATGCCCTTCCAGCTGCAACCCTGTACTGAGAAACACCCATACACTCTCACATTCACACACACTCATGCACTACGGACAATTTAGTTCATCCAATTCACCTAAAGAGCATGTGTTTGGACTGTGGGAGAAACCGGAGAGCACAACACGGGGAGAACATGCAAACTCCCACACAGAAATGCCAACTGGCCCAGCTGGGACTCGAACCAGCAACCTTCTCCTCCATGTCTTACAATTAAATAAACTGTATTTCTATTTATATTATAAGGATTTATATAAGATTTCATTTTATTATAATTATTATAAGGATTACATTGTATTATATCATAAGGATTGTGAGATACCTTATTAAAAATCTCAACAGTGAGAAATAAACACAGCTCAGAGGAAAAAAATGCAGGTCTGACAGAAATGAACTCAGAAATTCAAGACATGAACTCATAATTCAATGCAAAATGCTACCGTACAATTCATTTTTTCCATATTTTTGCCACTCAAGTTTTAAGGAAGTTTTTTTTTAACAAGTGAGGGAAACAATCTCGAATCCGAAAATGGTTTAACATTTCTGTGTGATGAAAATCTGTTACATAGGCAACGCATGTCCTCACGAAAGACATTCATTTCATATTAAGACATCTTTTTCTCTTCAAGTGTTGTAATGTTCTGATTGGGATGTTTTGTAATGTTGTGAATCATCTCACAGCTGGTTGCTTCGCTTCACCACAACTTCTATGATGCTTATAGAGAAAATGAATGGGGAAACACTTGAACCGAGACCACCGCTAGAATGAGCGCTCACTATTATTCGCAGAGAACGACGTAATGTTATCCTAAATTTACCAGATTAATACTCGAGACTGTCAGGGCTGCGTGTTGAAAAAATACACCCTGAAGGGTTTTTAATTTTTGCAGTAATGACCGCCTGACTGTACATCACCCCGGCTACCTACCAAATAAATAAACTGAATGGACATGAAATATGGATTGGAATGGGAATTATCTCGATATGTGTAAAGAAACAGAGCGCAGAGGGATTCAGGAGACACAAAACTAGCACATAAATCAGGAAAATTAGTTATCTTACACGTAAAGTTCAGTGTTTGGAAGTCATATAAAAGATTTGATTGCAGAATGCCATCACTGACATACCAAAACATACCAAATCTATATATCATATATTACTACATAATGTTCATAGCAAGCTCTTCATCACTTTCATGTGCTATATCTCTGTCTATAAATGCCATAGTTAAATGCCACTACAATCTGTCTACATTTTTTCGAATTTGAAGTATGTTACTTAGGGTATGTTTTGTTGTACGTTTCAGATACACGTCCTTCTTGTACACGTCCAGGAGAAGGTGGTACTAGTTGTACAGATCAACTTGCAAACAACTGAACCTAATCCCAACCGATAGTGTTTTCAAAGTGAAATCGCATTGTGGCCACATAGTTTTACTTTGATTTTACATTGCTTTTATCTCTTACGTACAAGCGCAACAATGTACAATGGGAACTACCGAGCAAACTGACAACGCCAGAAATGGCGATAGATAGGCAAATGTTTCCCAGTCAAAGGATTCCAGAAAGTAACAACCTAATTGTTTTATGTGTAATCCGCTTACATTTGCAAAAAGTAATAGGTTAACTTAATTCCTTCATGTTGTATCAACACAAATCAGTATATTGGGTTACAGACAATCGATTTGTGTTGATACAACATGAAGGAATTAAGTTAACATATTAGTTTTTTTTACAAATATAAGTGGGTTGAACATACAACAGTTAAGTTGTCCCAAAAAAACCCTCAAGAATTATGTTGTTTCAGCTCATTTTAAATAAGCAGTACGAACAAACAACAAACGTCAGTTTTTTGAGTTCAATAGGCAAGGCGAGTTTATTTATATAGCACATTTTATACACAATGGTAATTTAAAGTGCTTTACATACCCAGGAATAAAAGAAACGAGTATAAGAAAATAAAAACAGCAAAGAATAAAACTGATTAAAAACCGATAAAAACAGATAAAAATGTGTTAAATAGGTTTTAAAAGAATAAAAAAGAAAAGAAAGACATAATAGTGCGATCTGTCGGACGTGTGTGTCAAACAACAGTCTAGTTTTAAGTCTGGATTTGAATGTACCTAATGTTGGAGCACATCTGATCATTTCTGGAAGCTGATTCCAGCAGCGGGGGGCGCTGTTAGTAGCTGAAGGCCGATTCACCCTGCTTTGACTGAACTCTTGGAATTTCTATTTTATATGATCCTAAAGATCTGAGTGATCTGTTAGGTTTGTATACAGTGAGCATATCTGTAATGTATTGAGGTCCTAGGCCATTTAGTGATTTATAGACAAGTATTAATACTTTAAAATCTATTCTGAATGCAACTGGGAGCCAGTATAAAGACCTGAGGACAGGTGTGATGTGCTCTGATATTCTGGTTCTGGTCAGAATCCTGGCCGCAGCGTTCTGGATGAGCTGTAACTCTCTGACTGTCTTTTTGGGAAGGCCAGTAAGGAGTCCATTACAGTAATCTACCTTGCTGCTAATAAAAGCATGAACAAGTTTCTCTAAGTCCTCACTGGAAACAAAGCATTCTTGCAATGTTTAATAGACTTTAAAAAGTAGAGACTTTATGGGTGAATGTGTTATTTTGAATACGATAGGAAATTCTCTCCATCAAATAAACCATTTTTGAATGCATTCCGGATGAGAGAACATTATATAAGCACAACTTATTTGACCTGTATAATAATTAGTGTCAAAAGGTCCACGGTGTCATTGTGTCACTGAAAATAAATTGAATCCTTCTTTCCGAGCGAAATGCGTCACAGGATGAAAGCGCTGCTTTGCTGTTATTCGCACTGATCTTCACACAGGAGCTGGCGTAATTGACTTGTAACTAGATTTCATTGTTCAATTCCGTCCGATTGCTTTTGCCTTTGTTTTGCTCGTGTGCGTCACAACCCATAGGCTTTCATCTTTAATCAGATGCACATTTATTTGAAATGCTTGTAGCTCCATCTTTCCCTCTGTATCTACTGTAAGTAGCTGTCCGTGAGTTTGCAAACCTTCCTCTGGTTGTTCCACCTGTCACATCGGATTTTTTTTCCTAGCTAGAGAATCCAGCAACATCTATATGCACTTTTATATATCCTGTGCTCTCTCTCTCTCTCTGTGTGTGTGTGTGTGTGTGTGTGTGGGGGGGGGAGAATAAAATACAGAGGAACTGCCACAGTCATCCTTCCTCCCTCCTGTCGTAACATAGACAGAATAAGAGAACAGGTGCTGATCTATGGATGGATGCGGCTTGTGTTAGAGTATACATCCATCCTGGAGAGGAATTCATCACAGTGGTATCATATTTGCTTCAAATCTACATACCATACATTTCTACATAATGTTCATAGCAAGCTCTTCATCACTTTCATGTGCAATATCTCAGTCTATAAATGCCATAGTTAAACTGACTATTTATTTCACTATTTTGTTTTTCCTTTTGTACAAGTAGACATGAAATACGTTGCTCTGGGTACATTTTGTTGCACGTTTCAGATGACAAATCCACTACATTCTGTCTACATTTTTTCGAATTTGAAGTATGTTACTTAGGGTATGTTTTGTTGTACATTTCAGATACACGTCCTTCTTGTACACATCCAGGAGAAGGTGGTACTAGTTGTACAGATTAACTTGCAAACAACTGAACTAATCCCAACCAATAGTGTTTTCAAATAGAAATCGCATTGTGGCCACATAGTTTTACCTTGATTTTACATTGCTTTTATCTCTTACGTACAAGCGCAACAATGTACAATGGGAACTACCGAGCAAACTGACAACGCCAGAAAAGTAGTCCATATGGCGATAGATAGGCAAATGTATCCCATTACAAATTGTAGACATGGTAAAGTTGTTTTGTGGTGTTTATTTGGTGTTGTGCAAAGAACTGCACGTAAATAATCCTTTATTTGTTGATAATACGTCTCCGTAAGTATCATTAGTGTGAAAAGGAACCAAAGTTGTTGGCGTCATACTGCCCCCTAGAGTTCATTTTACCTACAAACTGCAGTCAAACATACATAGACTTGTATTGTTTTAGCTCAAACAGCAAAGGCCATTTGTTTGAGTGTACCACAGAAGTCTAGCACGTCAAAAAGCACCCTATTTTTCACGATCATCTAATATTTCCTGTTATTTTCCGACAGAAGACTGCAGTCTTTGTTGATGAATGGTGAACATGGCAGGCATGATCTCCCTCAGGTCCTGTTTGGCCATGGAGTGAATGCAGGTGCTGATATCTCGACTGTCTCTCCGCTTCTGTTTCGAAGAATTTGACGCAGAGATATGGAACGTCTGGAAGCATTATGTCGACATTTGGGCAAAACCGCTGCTATAAAACACATTTCGCAAAGCCTTGAATGACTTGGGATGGGGCAGGAGAGGTGGATAGCAGATGCTGTCTTCTTGTTTATTGGCCTTTGGATGTGTGGTCTACACTGCAATAACTTAAGAATGCACAAATAGCCTCAAAGACCATATAATATTCATTTATTAGTAATACTTTCTGTACATTTACTTCTGCAAATTGATGTTGTCTGTAGTGCTGTATATGCATGGAGCTATTATAAGGAAAATATATAATAAAGATCTTATTAAGGAAAAAGAAGTCATTGAAGGTCAAAGGGAATATGATGAAATATGATGCAAACGCTTGGAGTAATCTAGTGGCTGAACTCTATATATCTTTGTATTAAGGCTGTCAATGGATTAGGATTTTGAATCTAACTAATTACAATCAATTAATCACATTATATTTAGCAGAAAATCTGATGAACAACATTTAAAGTCGTCTTAAATGTGAAAAGCATCATAGAAATTCTAGCCTTTATTTCTGTTCAGAATCTTCATTTGAAATTCTACGGGTGTATTGATGTGCTTAATATTTATTGCCATTTCCAATAAATATAAAACATTAGCAACCAGCTGTCATGGCCACACAAGGAAGGTGTTTATGGAGAAATAAGTGGACATCAAAACAGGAGAGCGAAGTGCCTGGGTGAAGTTTAGCACGCTCTTGTTCAAGCGGTGTGTGCGTGGTTCAAAACAGTCATAGAATGCGTTCATGGTGTTCATGGAGAAATAAGAGGACATCAAAACAGGTGAGCGAAGAGTTTGGGTGAAGCTTTGCACACGCTTGTTCAAGCGGTGTGTGCGTGGTTCAAAACAGTCATAGGATTCGTACACAAAGTTCGTGGAGAAAAAAATAGTCGCTTCCCTTCATTGGTGTCTGTATTCATAGACCACCGAAGAAAGCCTTGATGGAGCACAGGACAGAACGGAGCACTAGGGAGAAGATCCAGGAAGAGGTGACCATACAACTTTGATTCCAGCCGGTGAGTGACTGGATGAGGTGAGCATATATAGTGGGTGGGTGATTGCAGGTGCAGGTGTGGGTGATTAGTATTCGGGTGATTGTTCACGGTGTGTGGTGGATGGTGATTGTGAATGGTGACTGGGGCTGATGGAACGTGCAGAGCGTGTGACACCAACATTTTGCACAATATCTTTGTTTTGAAAAGGAAATAATTTAATACAGTTGAGAATTACAGAGTTTCATTTTTGGGGTAAACTTTGCCTTTTTTTTAATTAATATTGAAATAATAAAATTATTTTAATAAAGAAAAATTTTAATAAAAACTAAAAGTGCCATTAGGCTGTGGTAAAGATGTCTTAATGGGTCATTTAAGTCATTTAATGTTTTTTTTAATTTGTTCAATTGGCTGATTCATTGAGGAAACGATTCAGGTAAATGGTTCTCTTCATGAATTGCCAATTGAATCATTGGTTCATTCTATTGACTAAAAACAAACTCCTTCAAAAAAAATGAATCCCAGTTGAGCACTGACCAAAAATACACAACTGTTCTGATGTGGGTTTATACCTACTGTATTATTTTGTAATGTTGTATAGACATAATATACACTCATTATATTCAGGACAAAAACTCTCTCTTTGGTCATGTAATACTGTTTAACTCTATTAAATGTATATTTACTTTTAATAGCATACAGTAGTCAACATTTGAAGTGGACCAAAACAGCTTTTCAAAAGTGTCCTATAAGACATGAATGGATGTTGTAGAATAGTTTTAGGACAACTTTGATGAAAGGATTTGATCCATTTCAGATGTTGACTACTGTATACCAGCACTCTATAGGCTTAATGATGCAGTTAGTTGTTGCCCTGCATCCCATTCATCAGCAATCAACTGTATAAAATGTTATTTCACTAACAAACGTAGGCTGGGCAAAGGCACAAATCAAAAGAAAGACGGCTCTCATTAAAAATGACCAAAAATAAATAAATCGCCACCAGTGACGACGTGTGTGCGTCAAAATAAACGAGAAGGTCTAAAATATCTTGGAAGCTCTTCACACCTGCATTGCTGCTATCTTCATTCTGTCTTACTGCGAGAGGTCAAAAGGGTACGAAGCCTTCAGCTTTGTGAGTCAGAGCCCCCCTTAGCACTCTTTCATCACTAGTGGAAAATGAACAACAATACATGAAGAGCTCAGGGTTTTTTTTTGGTCTTTCCTCGTTTCTTTGTGCAGCGCTACCTTCAGCGAGATCAAGGAGTTCTTTTTATCTATCTTTCACTCTTGCTCGTACATTTCACACTTCATATAACCTCGCAGGATCACCTCCTCCTTATTGCTCTGTCAGTTTGTTTGGGCTCTGTGTACACGCGAGATGCATCCATCTAGAAGATTTCCAATATACGTGCATGCGTGTGTGTGTGTGTGTGTGTGCGTCCCTGTGTGCATTTGTGCTCGTATCAATGTATACCAATGAACCCGTTCACCCTGCTCTCCAGTACTTGCTCTGTATTGGATACGCACTGACAAGAAGCATAACTCATCCTATTCTCTTCTCTTGTACAGCCAGCGCTGTAGAAGCTCCTCCATGGCAGCCATTCTCCAGCCAATTAGCTAATTAAACAAGTCACATAGGTCGGCTATACCGATTTGAATCATTGCCATAGGGCTCCAACAAAATGCTACGAACAGAACATGCTCTAGCTGCAAATTATCTTGCAGAGCTGAGCTGTAAGGCTTGTGTGTGTGTGGTTTCACTATGTTAGAAACACCATACGCTGTGGACAGAGTGACAGATAAGTGCGCGTTGGTGCGTAATGAGGTAGGCTAAGAGAGCATGGCAGCGTCATAGCTAAATGGATTTCATTCATAACACATACATAGAAGTGGTCATGCCTAATTAACCTCTTTGCCAAACACTGACTTGGAGTCACCCGACCTTGACCAGAAAGGGTCGTGAACCATTTATCATGGGGCCACCGACTAACTTCAGTGGAAGGGAATGACGGCTCATTGTGTTCTGGGGGAACCAAGTTCATTTTAGACAGCTTCTGATTAAATGCTGGGCAAAGAGGAAGAGCTTGAATTTCATGCACTCATGGTCCAGCTGTCCGTTCCTACAAGAGAAATTCTCCTCATCCTCAGACTGCATGATGGCAGTACAAATGACTTTGGAATTTTTTTCCAGACTTCTGGCAGCTCATCATGGCCACTTTTTCTTTATGCTGAACCTGAAGTCTTGCAAGACGTGCCATTCACTTTTGAAGCATACTGTAACAAATGCAAGTAAGCAAAGAGCAAACAGTGGAGTGTTTATCCAGAACATCTTCCAGAGGACTTACCAAGGCAATCCCTTTGGAGCAACCTTGGGTTAAATACCTTGCTCAAGGGTCCAGTGGTGATAGCTCATAGCTTTCTTCTCGTGGGAAACTAGCAACCTCCCAATTAAGGGCCCGGTATACTTCAACCTTTTTTGCCCTTCATTTGAGACCAAATAGAATTTCGAAAAAGCTGAGCGATGGTATACAGTTTTCAAACACCCCCGCGCTGCAGTAGGCAGTGTTGTAAGTGTGTCATCACAGTGAGCTACATATTTGCATTGTTTTCTATTTGCTGCGGACAGACATAGAATAAAGCAATGTTTAAAACTTTAAGAAGTGGCGAGACCTTGTGGCTCTTCTCATCCGGTGTGACCCCCTCTGAGCCTTTTAAATTGTACAGGTGTGGATACATCTGTACCAGTTCTGCTACTCGACCCTCCGGTGTATTCTTGTTGTCAATGAAGGCAGAGTTCCAGAACACACCCACCGATTGCATAATTGACATGGACCAATGGTAGCTCAAGGGTGTTTAGGAGCCAAAATGAACTAGGCCAAAATGTTCCCTTAGATGAGCTGTTTCAAATAGCTGAAACAAACTCAATATGAATTTAATTTGACCAGATTTTGTTCAAAATTACATATTTTAGTTTGTTCTTTCGATTCCGTTTACGTTTACCAGGGCCTTTACCAACCCTGAGTTTTAACCGGACAAATTATTACCCCAATTTAGTGCTAGGTTGTCAGAAAATAACTATTGAAAACATAATTAAACTAATGTAAATACGTTTCCAGTGTACAACTAAATATATCAAGAGATGCATCTCCCTGTTTGACAATAAGCTTGACTTGGACAGGCCTGGAAACCTGCCAAATTGACAAACAGGGCTTCTGGGGTACACATTATTGGCCCTTGCAGTAATGAAGATCTTCACGAGAAGGAACTGGATATTACCACACACAGGAAACCATGTCAATAATGTGTCATTGCTTTGATAGATGAAGCTATAAATAATGTTTGAGATTTTGCTCCGAATGGGACAAAGAGGTGAGCTGTTTTCAGTCAGGATATCAAAATCCAATCTGAAAAAGTGACCTAGAGAGATTAGTCTTGATTGAAAAAACATTCTGGTGCATGTCAGTATTCTGAGAAATAAGCATCGGTGCAACTACACCTCTCCATAAATTAAGCATGCTTTGACATTTGATGTTTTCGTAGAAAAAGTATGTTTTATTGCAGGGGCTGCTGATGAGTTACCGTAAGTATTTCAAGAAAACAAAAAAAGGAGCCAAACATGAATCTCGAGGAAAGAAAACAAGGCCTGTTTGTATCAAACAAATCAGGACTGCAAAGGTACAAACACAGGGATCCAGCTAGGGATAGGTTCCATTGGTTGTACCAGAAGTAATAAAACTGCTCATAGGAAGTGTCAGTGTCTGACAGAATCACTTAGGCCCCTGCTGCCTTTTCCTCTGTTACTGTGCTCAGGGGGTGTCCAGTATACTTCCCATCTGGTCTTCCCTCTCTGATTGGAAAAACACACACATTCCCTTTGTGCTTTTCAGTTGTGTCAAAGGAAGCCCTTGCTCATTAGCTTCAGTGGACTTTCGGGTATCAACTTTCCGCCTTTCTTCTCTGACCAGGTTGAAGAGCTAATTCAGTCTTATAGTTCTCTTCCTGCTCTGGGTGTGAACTCGAGAGTTCGGCAATCTTCTCACTGGCCACAAATCAGCTTTACAGCCTCTGGAATGAACCAGACAACGACTTTATTACAGCATCTTGGCACCGGCCAATCGTTCACAAGCTCAGTAGAAAAATATTTGAATGGCTGCAGTTCTTGCACGCACCAGAGTGAGTGAGAAGTGTCAGCATGCGTGATGGTGGGACTGAGGACCACTGACTATGATGTAACGAGGGGAGCGCTACATTCTCTGGCCCATGCAGCAGGCCAGAGCAGCTGGGCTGGGTGTTTAGACTGCAGCCTCTCCCCCTCCTCCAAGAACAATTTCCCACTCCGGTTCCACCCCTCATTTCCCACAGCTCCCAGTAAACAGAACACACCCATGGCAGGACTTCAGACACAGCGAACAGACAGTCGAACTTCCAGGCCTGGCTCACGGACACGTTTATATACACACACGCACGTGTATGTGGGGGAGTGAGAGAACGGACATTCATCGCTGCAGTGTGAGGTCTGTTCGGACACGGATTGTGGCAGTAAAACAGTCGATCTTTCTGCCGTGAGTCCAGGCCGAAAGGACTAAGTTCTAGGCCGCAGGGCAGTTCATCACCCTCCAAAGCTGCAGCACTTTTAAACTAATGTAAACACGGGACATCTTCTCCATTTGTAGAGTCAGTAGGGAATTTACAGCGTTTACAGAACATGCAGGAGGAATTTTTATGGAGGCACCTTCAGAGAGAGGATTTGGGAGATGATGAGAGATGAGTAGTGAATAGCACTTTTCCCAACGCCACATGAAAGCGTTCAACACCTTCTGTTGTCCTATCCAAATTATCCCTAAATTTGAACCATTGTGCAGCAATTCCAGTGAGGCGTGCTGTAACCTACAGCGAGATGAAGTCTTACCTTGAAGCCGACAGGTGAATGAACTATTGATGAACTACGCTGCATACTTGTTTCTACCCATGGAATAAGTCTCGTCAGTCATGGAGACCACCCGGCTGAAGCAGTCAGCCTCTAAATGAATGATGACACACACAGGTAATAGGACATGTGTGGACTAAGTTAAGTGTCTCATCCAGGGGCCCACACCATGATGGATATGAGCGTGTCTGAAGAAGAGTGCTGAACATGACAGACAGTGTTTGGGGCTGTGGATCTCAACTCCCTTAAACAATCTGTCATTTCCACCCAACCCCAGAGCCCAACCATCAATTCCCAGCTGGCTGGAGGTGCAGCCCAACATGGACAAACATTTGCGGATAAAGAAAAGTGATATATAACCTTGTTACTCTGGACGCTGCCCATGTCATCTGTACCTACAAAACTTTTAAAAAACATGGTGTTTCATTTATAGGAGACACACATTGCATACACAGCACATTAGAAAGATCACTGGGGAATAAAGTAAGAGAAGCGGTCTAAAATTGACATTAGTACTACAAAGGCAGTCTTAAGTAAAAAAAATAAATAAAACCTGTCTAACTATAGTACACTGTCTCTTCCTTAATGTGTGTACATTTCATTCTAACACTGTAGTTTTAATTAAATTACAAAACACGAATAAGCTTTGCATATTTCCACCTTTAATGACCACAATGGTCCAAGTGACTGCTTGCATTTCAGCATCCAGAACTTTTCCCTAACACAACTTTACTTCTTTTTTTAAGCTTTCAAAAATAACATTTTCACTGCGCTTAAACGTTTTGCTCTCCCGCTTGCCAGACAAAGTGAGGTACAGTAAAGCACCTTTGGGTAACATACAAAATTACAGCTTCTATTATAAAGAAATATATATTGTATTTTGATGATAATGACTTTATAAAATATGATGACAGGCATACAAAGATTAATCATAAAATCTCAATAGAAGATTCAAATGTATAAACTTACAGTAGTCAACATTCAAAGCGAATCAAACATTCAAAGTTTTTCAAAATTGTCTTAACTAAGACAAGAATGGGTGCTGTTCAATAGTTTTAGGACAACTTTGATAAAAGTTGATGATTCACTCCAAATGTTGACTACTGTAAGACCACTATAGCACTACACCACTATATGGCACTATATGGACCACTATAGCATACTAGTAATTTAAGTGTTACAGACCAAGAACGGTAAATTAATAAAGAAATGAAGACTGCGCATCTTGTTGTTTCTTGCAGTCTTGTATCCTTTTACACTTCTAAATATATCCCTGGATCACAGGTGTCAAATCCAGTTCCTGGAGGGCCGCAGCTCTGCACAGTTTAGCTTTAACCCTAATTAAACACGCCTGATCAAACGAATCGAGTCCTTCAGGCTTGTTTGAAACCTACAGATAAGTGTGTTGAAGCAGGGTTGGAACTAAACTGTGCAGAGCTGCGGCCCTCCAGGAACTGGATTTGACACCTCTGCCGTAGATCTTCTTTTAAAGGTTTCAAGATCATACGAAGAGCTTTTGAGCTGCAATTTTGGCCAGAACTCCCTAGACAAAGAGTTTTTTCATCCCGATGGGACTATAAAAATAATAATAATAAAGACACCCGGCATGCTAAATGATAAAAGGCTAAGCTTTACTTTATAACCTTATTTAATAAGCACTTTACATGCCGGCTAAATTTACTCACTATTTATACCTATAAGCGGCCTCATGGTGGCGCAGTGGGTAGCACAATCACCAAGAAGGTCGCTGGTTCGAGCCTCGGCTGGGTCAGTTTGCATTTCTGTGTGGAGTTTGCATGTTCTCCGTGTGTTGGCGTGGGTTTCCTCCGGGTGCTCCGGTTTCCCCCACAGTCCAAAGACATGTGGTATAGGTGAATTGGGTAAGCTAAATTGTCCGTAGTGTATGAGTGTGTATGGATGTTTCCCAGTGATGGGTTGCAGCTGGAAGGGCATCCGCTGCGTAAAACATATGCTGGATAAGTTGGCAGTTCATTCCGCTGTGGCGACCCCAGATTAATAAAGGGACTAAGCCAAAAAGAAAATGAATGAATGAATATACATATAATAATACAACTGTCATCTGTAGAAATGTTTCATTTCATGTCTACTACATTTTAGTGACAGTAAAACTATAAAAAGGAATATGACATGATGAAACACTGACAAATTCAAAGGAGATTTTAGTCAAAAGACAAAAAAAAAAGGCATTTAACTGGTTTTAGGTGGAATCCAACCAATGCCCTTAGCGTTGATATTTAAGCTACATGAAAATCCGGACTAATCTGCATATAATGAAAGCTCTATTGTATATACCACAAGTATCATTTTATGGAAATGAGATTTGTTGACTTACAAAGAAAAAGGAAATGTGAGCTCTCCAATGCTTCGGATTGGCCTCTTATGTCTTGAGTTACATATCGGAAAAGTTCTTGGAGGTGTTGGCAAGGAAGGGTTAAGCCTTACCGACGTTCGTCTGCAAGATGAATTTCTCTTTTGAGGACACAGGGCCATTTAGCAATCAGCCAAGAGCCCAGGGGAGCACCTGTGTACAATTCCACTCTGAAATAACACTGATTCAGTCATATCCACTTTCTCCATGTGTGACAACACTGTGGCACTGGATGATCAAGTACAGCTGGAAAAATGTACAAGGAGTCTGTTTTCCTTCAACTCTTTTATGTATATGTAAGACTTGTGACCAGATGTTCATGCCAGCGGATCTGTGTGCAGTCAACTTTTGGGCGTATGTGTTTGGCGTGCCAAGTGTTTTTGGGGAAAACCAAACGGGTGCCATTTTCAAAGGGATAAACATGGGAAAGGCACAGAGCTACAGTGCGAATTACATTCCATATTATGGATCTAATAAAAAAGGGAGTCGACTGAGCATGAACAGCTAAACATTTCTGACATCGGGAGCTTGAATTGTCCTATGCAAATGTCTACATGATTTTGATGTCATGAAGCAATATCACATGCACCGAGACCAACGCTAGTATGGAAGTGGGTTTAATTTCAATGGAACCAGTGTCAACGCTCGCGCTGCTCTATAATGAGAGAGATGCATGCGAGCGATTGCATGCGATTCCCAAAGATAACCACTTATGTTTTCTGAAAGCATCTGTAGAAGTCTGATGTAGTTTACTTAGAAACTGTAGTGTGCTAAGCTACAGGCTAATCGACAAAGTAGAAACATTAAACTAGCTACAGTCCAAGCTAAGGATAAAAGTAGCTGCAGGGATGGATGGATGGATGGATGGATGGATGGATGCATGCGTGGGTGGATGGATGGACGGATAGATGGATGAATGAATGAAAAAGAAAGAAACCTAAAAACAATGGATGGATGAATGAATGAATAAATGAAAAAGAAAAAAAACGAAATACAATGGCCATTGATGGATGGATGGATGTGTGGGTGGACGGATGGATGAATGAAAGAATGAATGAAAAAGAAAGAAACCTAAATACAATGGCCATGGATGGACAAATGAAAAAGAAACCTAAATACTATGGATGGATGAATGAATGAATGAATGAATGAATGAAAAAGAAAATGAATGAAAAAGAAAGAAACCTAAATACAATGGCCATGGATAGATGGTGGTGGCGCAGTGGGTAGCGCTCTCGCCTCAAAGCAAGAAGGTCACTGGTTTGAGCCTCGACTGAGTCAGTTGGCATTTCTGTGTGGAGTTTGCATGTTCTCCCCGTGTTGGTGTGGGTTTTCTCCGGGTGCTCCGGTTTCCCCCGCAGTCCAAACACATGCTATAGGTGAATTGAATAAGCTAAATTGGCCGTAGTGTATGCGTGTGAATGAGAGAGTATGGACGTTTCCCAGTGATGGGTTGCAGCTGGAAGGGCATCCGCTGCGTAAAACATATGCTGGATAAGTTGGCGGTTCATTCCGCTGTGGCGACCCCTGATTAATAAAGGGACTAAGCCGAAAAAGAAAATGAATGAATGAATGAAACAGGAAATACGTTGGGACCGTTTTTGTTTACATCCCTCAAAATGGTCTATATTACAGGAAAATCTTTTAGATAATTACTTTTTTATCATTAAACAAAAAAAGAACCTAATAAGTAGCAATAAACAACAGTATCTAACTACAATAAGTAAAAAGATGCTAAGGAACTTCAGCAAGTAATGTAGACAGACGAGTCATTTAAGCTGAAATGAATTCCTAAAACAAACCATCTGAAACTCTGAAATGAATCAGTCTGTAAAAGCCACCTCAGGACATTTTTGAGTAGATCTTGGTCCGGCAAAATCAGTTTTTACAATCCTAACATTGGCCACAGCTCTTCCCTAAAGCTCTTTCTGGGCTATCCTTCGCTCACCCAGACACACAGTCCCCAAGGGCCAACAGAGAGGTCAGAAGTCAAGTTCTTTTGCTTGCCAAACCAAGCGCTGACCCCTTAACCAGACGAGCAGGAAAACGCCTCGCCGCAGAGGCTCAGGGGACGGGGACCTTTTTATTGGAGGGGAAGTTTGTGGTATTTATGCGAGTTCAGAGTGACCAGTGCAAGAGAGGACGCGAATATGCATTCTGGGACAGCATGCAAAACAACATGCCTGTTTCATTACACGATGAAGGGAGAAGCCACAATAAGGATGCGATGGACTGAAAGGGAATGAAAAATACACTATTTAACTGGCAAGCCATGAAGGGAAATCTTTCTCTGCAACGCATCTCGGTTTTAAAGGAATACTCCACTTTATTATTGGAAATTGGCTAATTTTACCACTTCCCTACAGTTAAACAGTTGAGTTTTACCATTTTTGAATCCATTCAGCTGATGTCTGTGTCTAATGGGAGCACTTTAAGCTTAGCTTAGCATAGACAAAGTCCCTTTAAGGCAAGTCATTTCGCTCGACGGCCATCTTTGAAACGCCTCTCGGGCAGTATGCTCAGGCATTCTGTATGAATGGGGAAACATCACATTCTCCAAAACTGTTTGCCAAGCTTACGATTACATTACTGTACATATTTGGAATCACTAATCAAATTAAGCAACAATAGTCTCATAAGTTTAGTTTCTAAACATTCGAATCAAACAAAATATGCATTTTTTTAGGTTGCCCGAGCTAATGCGCATGCACACTCTAACACAGGGGTCACCAATCTCGGTCCTGGAGGGCCGGTGTCCCTGCAGGGTTTAGCTCCAACTTGCCTCAACACACCTGCCTGGGTGTTTCAAGTATACCTAGTAAGACTTTGATTAGCTTGTTCAGGTGTGTTTGATTAGGGTTGGAGCCAAAATCTGCAGGCCCTCCAGGAACAAGTTTGGTGACCACTGCTCTAACAGAACGAGATCACGACACCAACCTCATTTTTGGCCGTTCTACACATGATCATCCTCTGAATAATGATTGTCTGATGGAGCTGCTCTTCTGAAGTAATCCACAAATCTCCTCCAGAAATGAAAGCGACTCTTTGTTTACAAGTTTGTGGAGCGCTTGAGTAGTGGCTGTCATGTGATGTGCGTTTGACAGGATGGACTGTACCACGTGTTCGTTTCATACAGATTACAAAACCAGAAAACTTTTGTTTTCAAGTGCACAAAATACACGTTTTTATAATTGTATTAACATACAATATTTTATATTGTATTAATATTATCGTAATGAGTGTGTATGGATGTTTCCCAGAGATGGGTTGCAGCTGGAAGGGCATCCGCTGCGTAAAAAATATGCTGGATAAGTTGGCGGTTCATTCCGTTGTGGCGACCCCAGATTAATAAAGGGACTAAGCCGAAATGAAAATGAATGAATGAATGAATGAATAATATTATCGTATATAAAAAACCTTTTTTCTTTTTTTTTCCTCTCTCTTTCTTTCTTTCTTTCCTTCTTTCTTTCTTTCTTTCCGTCATTTGCATTAATGATTATGTACAGTACGTGTGCAGATGTGTGAGTGGACTCTTGTAAAAGTGTGGTTGTATAAATTGTTCATGCAGGTATATGACTAGAATCTGTACATCTGCATTTATTTATTTAGATTTGACATATGTTTATTATTATTATTTGCTGGCTTGCGGTGGCTTTGGAGTTTGTTCTTTAAAATGTGCAAAACTTTAAATAAAGTATTAAAAATAAATAAATGAACAAACAGTACCCATTTGTTATTGTAAGTTTGTCAATCAAATTTAAAGTCCCCCTCCGTTGCACAAGAATGGAACTGTCCAACTGTTTCGATTCGATTTGATTGACTGCGGCAGCAGTTCCAAAAAAACGAAACCAGAAGTGCTGGCTAGCGGACTATTCTGATTTACTGGTCAAGTACATTATAAGTAGGAAAATAACAAATGAGTATTATGAGAGAGGTATAATAACATATTAATCTTGCTTTCAGAATGACATGAAATGCCTTATTTTGGTAGTTTCATTGTAACGTATAGTGAAGTAATCTTGCCGATCGTTTGGAGTCTTACATTTCACAAGTCTGAAAAATATAACAGGACATAGGCCATGTTGATCGTATTTGTAGTGTTGGGGAAAAGTAATACATTACAATCTAAAGTCACTTAACAAGTAGCTAAATGTGTTGCTTAGTTACTTTTTATGGACAGTAATGTAAAAAAGTATGTGTTTATTTATATTCGGTTATTTTAAGGGGTATGTGCTTATTTAAAACACTGCTTATTTGCAGTTATTAACCGTCTAAACTTACTTTTGATAAATAGGCTTAATTCAGTATACTTGTACTACATGTTATTTAATCAAATGTGTAGATTATTAATTATTTTCTTTATTTTCTATTTCCACCTGGGGATACTCATCCCGAGGCCCCTGCAGCGCCATTGATGCGATCCTAGAACTGTGAAGAGATGATTCAAAGGTATCCTGGACCAGGCCGTATCCCGAGCTGATGCTGTGGTGGTCATGGAGAAATGGAGTGCATGAGACTGATTCCTGAAAGTCCACTGCGACAAACAAGTCTACGCTTGATCCTGTGGGCCAGCCTGACCTCCCGCCGGTGCCCTACCACACCTGCAGCTTTCCACGATGGACGTCCAGCTTCTCCAGCCTCCGGCGCCTAGACTGCAGCTCCACACAGGAAGTTTGGCCAGAAGAATAATGATCGTGCCCAACAGAGGCTGGTTTCTCTCGAGGTTTTTTTTTTCCCTTCACTTCGTCAATTGGTGAAGTTTTTTTCCTCGCCACTGTTGCCACTGGCCTGCTCGGATCGGGACTTGTGGAGCTGCGCTTCGGTGGATTTGCTCTTCAGTGTTTGAACTTTCAGCAGTGAAACTTAAACCACACTGAACTGAACTAAACTGAACTTCAACTCTGAAATCTGGACTTTACTAGAACATGTTAAGCTGCTTTGACACAATCTACATTGTAAACAGCGCTATATAAATAAACTTGAATTGAATTGAATCGATTATTTGGTTGAATTTGAAATGTAAAACTGCGCCGTTCACTGGTCTACATTCTTCACTGGTGATCATTACTGATCTGTTTGTGCCACCTACTTTTGGATTTTTTTAAAGAGTGGGCAAGGTCCAGTCATTTTAAAATGTCTGACCTTACCCCTGATATATGCATAAAAGTGTCATTATCTCCATCTGTTGATTCGGCATGCAATTAACATGCATCACAGTGCATTTTCATGTGGACGAAGGTTGTTTTAAAAGCGAAGGCAGAGAAAAGTACCTGCGTGCATGTGGACATGGTCTAAATGAAAGTTGATTGTTGGAGTGCCTGGAAGCACAGGTATCATACAAATGGTATGTTTGCAAGCGCGTCCACTCTGAAAAACAAAAGCGAGGTTGTTTGGGTTTATTCAGACTCTTCTCATCAGTAAGGGAGGGAGCGCTGGAGAGGAGAATCAATTTAACTGCGCTTGAACCTGTCAGAGGTTACCGTGTTTATAAGAGAAGGCTCTGATTAACTCGAGTGGAAACATTATGAGCGCTGACATAATCTGAGCAGCTCAAGTGGAAACCTTATGAAGACTGACATAATCTTGTTGTGAGTTAATTCACTCGTCTTGACTCACAACGGTCGAATGTCACAAGCACTAAATCAGAGCCACACTCGGACTGATTTTAAGCAGCTGGAATCTCTAAAGTCACACGACGAGGAGAGAGAAGTCTTTGCTCAGTAGATCGGATCTATCGAATCACTCGATATCTGAACTGACTGTAACTGAGTACATCTAAGAAGGGAATTATTTCAGCTGCTTCCTGTGAATCTTCTGGAAAGGAGAACAAAGGGGTCAGAACGAAACACCTGCCAAAGAGTATTGCAAGTAAAAGTCGGCTTTTATGAGGGAATCAATGGGCAAATATATTTGCAGGGAATTCAACATTACATGCTTTAAACAAGTCAAAAAGTCAGACAAATAAAATTGACAATTATATATATATATATATATAGGCCTCACAGTGGCGCAGTGGGTAGCACGTTCGCCTCACAGCAAGAAGGTCGCTGATCGCTGGTTCGAGCCTCGACTGGGTCAGTTGGCATTTCTGTGTGGAGTTTGCATGTTCTCCCCGTGTTGGCGTGGGTTTCCTCCGGGTGCTCCGGTTTCCCCCACAAGTCCAAAGACATGCTGTATAGGTTAATTGGGTAAGCTAAATTGTC
>CAIGQW010002497.1:266275-279566 GCA_903798125.1 Danio choprae | reverse complement strand
AAAAAACATTCTCATAAATACTGTGAAAATGTCTTTGCTCCATTAAATATCGCTTGAGAAATATTTCAATATTTCACAGGAGGACTAATAATTTGACTTCAACTGTATGTATTAAAATAAAATAAAACCCCCTTAAAAATAGATGGACTTTCCCAAATATCTTCTGCCGTGTGTGTGAGATTGTCATCAGCGCTTCAGTGCAGACCGGACCACAGCTATTTCCTCTCCGCACTCCCACACACAGACACACACACACACACACACTCCCATCAGACAATCATCTTCTGATCCTCAAGGTTACTCGCATTCTCACACTCACTTTCTCTCGAGGGATTAACAGCCTTGGGACTCATAGATCATCAGACATTTAAAAACATTATGATTTTGTCTCTTTCAAGTTTCTTAATACTGTTTTAATACTAGCGATGCTCTGAGTGCAGTAAAAATGTAAATCGCAGAACGTATACAAGGTATGCATCCAAAGCACCGTATGGGAGCTGAGAGGAGGTTTGGGGCTGATACATAATCCGACTGTCATTTTTATTTGCAAATAAGTTATGAAAGGACAATCCTGAATTAGCTTCTCCATGGCAAGATATGGTGACAATAACTTTGGACTGACAAATCTAACCACTTGCAGGTACTGTAGCCAGGTGCAGTATGAGGTCATAGACTTCATTCATTCATAGTCCCTTATTTATTAGGGGTCGCCACAGCCGAATGAACCACCAACTATTCCAGCATATGTTTTACGCAGCGGATGCCCTTCCTGCAGCAACCCAGTACTGGGAAACATACATACACTCTCTCATTCACAGACAGACTCATAAGCACATGTCTTTGGACTGTGGGGGAAACCGAAGCACCCGCAGGAAACCCACGCCAACACGAGGAGAACATGCAAACTCCACACTGAAAGACTTTAGTATTATATATATTTTTGGTTCAAAATTAGAATTTGAATTATGAATTAACATATTTAAAATCTTGTCGCTGAATAAACTCACGTCTCTGTCTCACAGCGGCCTTCAGATGCAGGCTGAGTGAAGGTGTGGGCGTGGCTGCAGCTGCTTCCTATTGCCAGATCTACTTATTAGAAGCATCACAATTATGACAGTTATTATTAACATTAATAAAGTAATGTGAGCATTAATAAAGCTATTTAGCCATTAATCCAATTAGCAAAATACAATATTTGAACATAATTGGTAAAATGTTTTGAAGGATTTGCTTTTTTTCCCCATAATAATATCTGGCAACACTGCACCGACGGCACTCAAACTGACAGGAGGCAATCCAAATCTGCTGATTTCTCAATCTGAATCTTTCTGATTCTAGCCTATAAGGGCCAGACCGAACCTGCGGACAGTTATTTATTTATTTTTTGCTATTCCTGCGCAGAATTACAAAACAAATCTGCGGATTTATGCAGAATGATTTCTGAGTATAATAAATAAAAACATAAAACATGAAATAAAAAATAATATTTGAACTTGTATAGTTAAGGTTTACAATGCAAATCCAATTAGATCCACTTGTTTGGTGGACAAAGCAAGTCTGGCATACAGTATATCTAGTAAAAGACAGAAAATATTACGTTACAAACTGATTGAGAATAAGTCATATAAACATTTGCAATTATATTACTTTAATATAAAAACTGAATATATAATTACACACATTTACATTCCTTCATTCATTCATTTTCATTTCGGCTTAGTCCCTTTATTAATCTGGGGTCGCCACAGCGGAATGAACCGCCAACTTATCCAGCATATGTTTTACGCAGCGGATGCCCTTCCAGCTGCAACCCATCACTGGGAAACATCCACACATACCCATTCACACACATACACTACTGACAATTTAGCCTACCCAATTCACCTATACAGCATGTGTTTAGACTGTGGAGGAAACCGGAGCACCCGGAGGAAACCCACGCCAACACGGGGAGAACATGCAAACTCTACACAGAAATGCCAACTGACCCAGCCGAGGCTTGAACCAGCGACCTTCTTGCTGTGAAGCGATCGTGCTACCCACTGCCCACCATGAGGCTCCACACATTTACATAATTAAATAAATAGACTCAAAATCTGCGTATTTCTGCACGCGCACATTCTGTGTGGACCTACGGATAGCTGAAGACACTACATGCATTAAGACAAACGCACTGATCATCATATTATCTGAATGAAACTGTCAAACGTTGTCAAAACAGTAGCATAATAACCCTTATGCAACAGATCTGTAGAACAACATGTATTTAAAACACTGAATGCTGGCTATGCTATTACATTACTTTCAACTAACAATTTACAGTGGAAGTTACGCAAAAATTCATAAACATTTATTAAACATTTGTAGAAATCACATAGAGCATAAGAACGATACATTCTTACGCCAAATCTTATTAAAGACAACTGTATTATTGAAAAGACGCCAGGCAAACCATTACTATAACTTACCATAATTTATTCATTCATTCATTTTCTTTTCGGCTTAGTCCCTTATTAGTCTGGGGTCGCCACAGCGGAATGAACCGTCAACTATTCCAGCATTTGTTTTATGCAGCGGATGCCCTTCCAGCTGCAACCCAACACTGGGAAACACCCATACACACTCATTCACACACATACACTACGGACAATTTAGCTTACCCAATTCACCTATAGCGCATGTGTTTGGACTGTGGGGCAAACCGGAGCACCCGGAGGAAACCCACGCCAACACAGGGAGAACATGCAAACTCCACACAGAAATGCCAACTGACCCAGCCGAAGCTCGAATCAGCGACCTTCTTGCTGTGAGGCGACAGCGCTGCCCACTGCGCCACCTACCATAATTTATTGCATTAATATAAATTTTTTTGCTAAATGGATCTCAGTTAAGGAAACTATATACCTGGTTTATATATTGGTATTAAATCCTGTTTATGCCTGATATTAAGAAGCATTTTTCTGATGCAATCAAAAATGGACGATGCTAAATGTAGGCGTAAGTCATGTCTTTTTGAGTTTGTTCTTGTCACTTTCAACCAGAGGTAGTTGAAAACACTTTGACTGGACTGCTTTTGTAGAGTAAATGATCATGTTGAATGCATTCAAACGTGAATCCAAACAATGGTGATCCTGCCATCTGAAGCATCATGGTGTCAAGATTGTCAACTTAAAAACTGATGCCCAAGTCGAACAACTTGGTACCTTCGAACTCAAGTGCCCAATGCATCGCCACAGAACTGCTCTGGCCTGAAATGCAGATGGTTTTCCAATTCTTATCTGAAGTTTCTTTGTCCTCCTTTACTTTTTCCCCATCTCTAAAACCACAGGTTCACTTTGGGTCTGCTTAGTTCATTTCAATGCTCACTGGTTGCTCCGGAAACTGTCCATCGGCATAGCAACGGCCTACACATGCAAAACTGGAAGTGACGGCGGCATGGGTCACCTCCCATTGGCTGCGGACGGAGAGGTGCAGCGTGGGATGCAGGAGGGGGCTAATGTCATGTGCAGCTGCTCGGGCTGGATAACCCGTTTCCTTCTCCGAACGTGTCAGCGGAACACAAACTGAAAACAGGAAAGCACTTCCCAGCGTTCTCCCTGGACTTCATATCCGGGCATCCTGAGGATCAGCGTGAAAACAAACACAAAAAAAAAGTGCAGAGCGACGTCAAACATAAACAAACAACGTTTTTTGTGTGTGATAGCAGAGGAGATTGAGTGTGGTTATCGTAACCTTCACACCTCCACCCACTTTCATGGGGAGTAATTGACCTCTCGGTAATGCTACACTTCTGACAGACGCACTCGTTTGAGTATTTCCAGTGGGACGCGGTTGATAGACGGCTGACCTTTGCCAAGTTCTGACCTTTACCATTACCGACACTCTCCGTGGCTGTCATTAAGACCGCCAACTTAAGCTGGAAAGTCTTCCCCGGCGAAGCCTTGGAGAGCTGACATCTGTTTCTTCATAGACATTCTGGGATTTGATCACACCATTATTATGTCAGCAAAAGGTTATTGGTTTGAGTCTTAATTGTCCGTTCTAACTAAATGGAAGGACCTTAGGGCTGAGTACATGACCTTGTCCGGATTATGATTTGAGCGTTATTTCATCCAGGGGACTTATTTAAAAAAGTCTCAGATGAAATGAACTGGAACAGTATAAACAGATGACTCATTCAGGAAAACTCTCTTTAACTCCGGACTGAGCCGGGCAGATTTCTCACAGTGTCGTCAGAGCGTGGCTCGGGACCTTGATGCTTTCCAACCTGAGCAAAATCGTCTCCTTCAAAACACATTCCCTGCGCACCGATCTGCACACCTGCCTGAGTATTATTTGTTACAGTAGGTCAAAAGTATTAGGATGTTGTAATGCAATTGTGGAGATCCTGAATAAAGGTTTATTTTTTTTAAACCAGGTTTTTCCAAAGTCTCGTGGGAGCCGTCAGATTCTACAAGCTCAAAAAAGAAAAGCAAACTGCCCCTTAATATCATTTACCATTATTTATTGTGTAAAAGTTATCAAAACCAGAGGCACAGTATGTCATTCTCACCACTAGAGGCCATTTATTCACAACAAAGATGAAGTGTGATGACGCCGTAACTGAGTGTGGAATCATGGGAGTTGTGGCCTTCACTGCATTCTATGGGACTACAGGACATGATGGCAGCAAAATATAACACTGTTCTAGTGTTTTTCAGATTTCTCACAGTGTCGTCAGAGCGCGGCTCGGGACTTTGATGCTTTCCAACCGGAGCAAAACAGTCTCCCTCAAAACACATTCCCTGCGCACCGATCTGCACACCTGCCTGAGAATTATTTGTTACAGTAGGCCAAAAGTATTAGGATGTTGTGCTGCAATTGTGAAGATCCTAAATTAAAGGTTTTTTTTTTTAACCAGCTGAAGATTTGGCTTTCCCAAAGTCTTGTGGGAGCCGTCAGATTCTACAAGCTCTAAAAAGAAAGGGAAACTAACTGTCTCTTAATATTATTTACCATAATTTATTGTGAGAGTTATCAAAATTAAAGGCACAGTATGTAATTTTCACCACTAGAGGGCACTTATTCAAAACAAACAAAGATGTAGTGTGATGATGCCATAACTGAGTGTGGAATCATGGGAGTTGTGGTCTTCACTGCATTCTATGGGACTACAGGACTTGATGGCAGCAAAATATAACACTGTTCTAGTGTTTTTCAGATTTCTCCGTGTCGTCAGAGACCTTGTTGCTTTCCAACCTGAGCAAAACCGTCTCCTTCAAAACACATTCCCTGCGCACCGATCTGCACACCTGCCTGAGTATTATTTGTTACAGTAGGTCAAAAGTATTAGGATGTTGTGCTGCAATTGTGGAGATCCTGAATTATGGATACATTTTTTTTTTAACCAGCTGACAGATTTGGTTTTCCCAAAGTTTTGTGGGAGCCGTCGGATTCAACAAGCTCTAAAAAGAAAGGGAAACTAACTGCCCCTTAATATCATTTATTATTATTTATTGTGCGAAATTGATCAAAATTAAAGGCACAGTATGTCATTTTCAACACTAGAGGGCACTTATTCACAACAAACAAAGATGTAGTGTGATGATGCCGTAACTGAGTGGTGAATCATGGGAGTTGTGGTCTTCACTGCATTCTATGGGACTAAAGGCAGCAAAAAATAACACTGTTCTAGTGTTTTTCAGATTTCTCACAGTGTCGTAAGAAAGCGGCTCGAGACCTTGATGCTTTCCAAACCTGAGCAAAACGTCTCCTTCAGTTTCTACAAGCTCAAAAAAGAAAGAGAAACTGTCCCTTACTATCATTTACCATAATTTATTGTACAAAAGTTATTGTGTTAAAAGGATCTAAAGTTAAGGCACATTATGTCATTTCGCCACTAGAGGGCACTTATTCACAACAAACAAACATGTGAGTTGATGACGCTGTGTATCTGAGTGTGGAATCATGGGAGTTGTGGTCTTCACTGTATCCTATAAGACTACAGGACTTGATGGAAACAAAACGTAACACTGTTCTAATGTTTATTAGATCTTTTAATGACAAAATGTACATATTGTCCTTTTAAAAACACAGCATACCTGAAAAACACAGTGTATGTTCATTGGTTTAACCCTTTAACAGACACAACAACTGCTTACTCTTTCATCCATAGGTTTTCATTAAAACAAAACAAACAAAATAAACCTTAAAATTTACTTCGTGATGCCAGGAACAAAGAAATTGGACCGATTTTCCCCCCCTTAGAATGCAAGTTAAAGTTTCGCTTTGCAATCACAAATGTTAAGTAGAAGTGTAAATGTTGGCTCGAGCTTGTTCTCTTTGGATGACTTCCAGAGGCAGTCAAACACACATTTGAGCTGATTGCTTTCCTAATGCGAACAGTCATGTGGTCAAACTGCCACAAAAGACCACCTGCTCTTTGCCTACTGACCTGAATCCTAAACATGACATAATAATGCATTGCTGAAGCATGCCGACCAGACAGGTGTTTCACTTCATTGTTGGAAACCACACGTTTTTCTTGTGCTGATTTTAACACAAGCCCACAGTGCTCAGCATATATCTGAGCAGAAATGAAAGCTGATCATCTCTATATTGTCTCCAATCACGTTCATTTCAAAATGATGTGAGTTTTCTTTACTAGTGTTTTAAATGACTACACAGCAAAAAGACGAGTGTTGAATTAACTCTCACAGAGTTGATTTCAACACTTTTTATGAGTTTATATAGCTCCACACTTTCTGGAGTTAAATTAACATTATAAAAATACATAAAAATATAACACTTAAGGTAGAGTTGTTGTTTTTTGACTCCCAAAAAGTGTTAAAACAACTGTTATACATATATCATAATTGAATAAATATAATAGCTTAAAATTTACTTACCGCCAAAAACTACACCATGCTGTTAACCATTTCTCTCAGAGACAGACTAACTTGAAATGTGTGGGGGGCTGAGTGCTTGGGTGGAGTATCATCATAACTCCTCGTAGGAGTTAAAGCAACTCTGATAATCAACTCTTTTAAATGACTCCAACACTTGACACGATTCTACATTATATGTGTTCAAATTACATTTTGAGAGTTGAAATTAACTCAGAAAGATTTAACATCGAAATTTCAACTCCCCCGTTTTTGCTGTGTAGTATTTTACTATTATTATGTCCTAATATCAGTAAAAGCCTATACATACACCCATCTATTCATCTTCACCCTCAAACACATAAGGGAAGTATTCGAAAGTGGACAAAAACGAAGGGATGGAAACACCGGAAATGTGTTTGCACCCGGAAATGCACTCGTTCCAAAGCAGCTTGAGTGTTTTTGTTCTTTTGAACACAAAGGAAGTTATGTTGAAGAATGTTGGAAACCTAACCATTGACTTCCATGGTATTACTGATCACAGGAAAAGACTGATCATCCAACAGACGCATCGTTTATTTTATTTCCCATCAACTCCTGCCTAGAAACTTGACTCTGTTTTACAATGCTAATGTGTGTATACAGTACGCTGTACAAATATTTCAGAACATCGAAAGTAATTCAATTAGGTGTATAAAAACATTATGCAAAGCATAAGAGGAACTGATGACTGATCATCCAAAGCACGCATTATCCAAAGGTTTCAAGGCTTAAACTCGCATTTCTGAATGCTCCTTTGACTGGAGTAAGATAAGTTTAAGGACATGAAAGACTTTAGACAAGGATGTAGTTCACTGCTGCATGAGATCTGCTGTTTGAAGAGAATGAAACAGCCATATTTCAAAAATACATTCATATTTGTTTTTTGCCATATATTTCTCTATTTGGTGTTCACAAGCAGATTTTTGATCGAAACCGGATTAAACGAGGCAGACGCAAGCCAACAACACAGCAGACGCAAACACAGCTTGGCGTTTCCTGGGGTTTAACAGCCTGACCACATGAGGAAACGTAACTATTTCACGTTTTGTTAGTTTAGCGGCTAATTCGTAGTTCGATTTCAATCATAAGAAAATGCACGCCCACCGCTAAACCCAACCGTCATTGGGGAATGTGCAAATCCTAATAAATTGTACAAATGAAATGGTAAATGGTACGAATTCAAACGAACAAGTCCCTAAATCGAAAAGCTTTGTCGTGAAACAAAATTGTCGCACATACATCAAAAACAAAAACAGTCGTGAGAAAATGCTAATGTTAGAGTGGAAGCCTACTTCCCACCCTGCAAATCAGCATCCAACCACCTCCTGAACGCACGAACACATGCTACACAACATCGCTACAACGCATCACGTAACATAGTACAGTATAGAACAGTTAATAATTCCAATACCAAGCTTTTAAAAAGAAGGTACTGCTGATGTTTGCCTACAATTCTCTGTCTGATGATGCAATCACATATTTTAATAATTACATATTTAAACAGGCAGGTAGGACAGCCTATTGTAATGTTCAGAGTGAACGCTTTGACTGGATGAGCTTTTCTCTGTCTTCAGTAGGAATGCACATTTGTTCAGTGCTAGCATCAGTTTAATTACTTCAGTTTTCCAGGTGACTCAATTCATCTTTATTTATATATTATATATTTCTTTATTTCTATATTTTTGGTTCCTCTCCTGGAAATGTTGCTGTCTACGGAGGATGAGAGAGCTCTCAGATTTCATCTAAAATACCTTCATTTGTGCTCAGAAGATGATTGAAGACCTCAGGGGATCGAATCGACATAAGGTTGAGCAATCAATAACAGCTTTTTTAAATTTTTGGGTGAACTAATCCTTTAATTATCACGTCATGTTGAATATAACGTTGAACATGACAGCCTCTGCTCTTTGTTCGTTCTCATTGTGTTGTTCTGCTGTGAGTCATGATGATCGGTCCCAAGTCTCAGGAAATGGGAAATGAAAGATCTGGCAGTCGGACATCAGAAACTGTGCTAAACAACAACACCACGCTTTGCTGAAGAGCCAAAGCCTTGACAGCACTGAGAACAGACGTTCAACTCACAACTGCACCGGCTCACAATGGAAAATGATGAGAATAAACTACTCTGTGCTGCTTCTGGACCTCCTCAGATTAGACACATTGTGATTTATTTAATATTGTACATGTATTTTATGTAATACGATGAAATGTTCAAGGGACTAACTTTCTGACAAGATTTAACATGCTGAAGAGCAACACGAATGTGTGTATTTGTTTGAGAATCTAACATTTATGAGCATAACTGTTCATTGTTGTCAGTCATATTTAATATTAAATGCACAATTTTGGAAATGGGTGGCCATTTGAGTCCCTTATATGTTTTCTTTTTATAAATATAGCTTAATATTATGCGAACAATAATAAATGGCTAGTTAATGCTGCTTTTTCTTTGTTCTGTAAGTTTTTTTATTATTATTATTATTATTATTATTATTATTATTATTATTATAATAGTTGTTGTATGATTCTTCCAGAACAGATGTTGTGTTTGCATTGCTTTGCCAAACAGATGAACATATGTGATAATATGAAATATCACAGTAATTATCACAGTAAATATGAAATATCACAGTAATTATCACAGTAAATATGAACTATCACAGTAATTATCACAGTAAATAAATGTTAGAGTCATATTTCAGCCACTTTATAAACAAAACTAGTTTTTAGGCACAGCAGTTACTATATTGTTACATTTCTTTCATGGGTGAATTTATAATAAACAATACTTGTACAGCACCTATTAATCATAGTTTAACATTTACTATTGTATTATTAAAATCCAAACAGCTGTATTTTCATTAACGTTAACTAACATGAACAAATATTGTTTTATTGTAAATGTGTGGATGTATACATTGTTCATGGAGGTATAAGACTAAGCATCTGTACATTTGTGGGTGTACATCTGCATATATGTTTTTTATTTAACATATGTGTATTAATATTTGCTGACCCGGGCTGGGTTTGTTCTTTAAAATGTGAAAAACTTTAAATAAATTAATTTTAATAAACATGAGCAAATACTGTAATGAATGCATTGTTCATTGTTTGTTTATGGTAGTAAATGCATTAACTAACATTAACTAATACAACCTAATTGTAAAGTGTAACCATTAATACTTTGATTATTAATATATGAAATGTCACAATGTAAGAATCCCAATAGTCGTAAAACAGGCTTGATTTTAAACATATGCGTGTATATAAAACTAAGTATTTCCATTTGATTATAAAAACAGAACTGATAATTGAGTTTGTGAGTAGAAGTAAAGAGTAAAATCATCTGTTGTCATTATTTACTAATGTGCGGTTTTGTTTCTGATGGACATGGATCAGATTATTCACATCATTTGCTTTTGTTTTTCTAAACCAAGAAGTTTCCAGCTGATCTCAGTCATTCAGTGCACCTTGTTCTGAGTGACGGTCCGTGAGGCCAGAAGCTGCTCAATCTCCTCATCTCCGTATCCCAGTGTGTGGCTGAGAATCTGGACTGTGTGCTGGCCGATCACTGGAGGAGGCATCGCACCGACCTGCTCAAAACTACTGAAGCGCACGGCAGGACCTGTGAGGAGACATAAAAAGAGAAGAACATGAATTGTCATGTATATGCTTAAAGTACTAATGAAATCAAACCTAACCATATTGATTTTGTTCGCTCACACTGCTAGTTTTGTGGTGAACAATCCATCTGTGCATGTCATTAAGAAAAAAAAAAAGCTTGCCATTGCAATCTGAAATTAAGATTTGTTTTCAGTTTAATTCTCAGATTATGTCTGTCTGAGGTATTGGGCGTGGCTAACATACTTAACCAAGCCCCTCCAACTGTCAACAAACAGTAATGGTGAGGAGGAGGAGGAGTCTGTTAGGTTGTAATAACTCTCCCGTATCTCTTTTATCGATCTTTTTGAATGAAATGCCTACTTTACTGCATCCAATCAGCTCGCAGTAGAAAAAACAAGCCACGCCCACTGTTTTCTCATTTAATGTTCTGTTTCTCTAGGAACTGCATCACAATATGAAAGCTTTTTTTTAAATGGTTGCAGCTTCCAGTTCATGCGGATTTTAAAGTGATAAAAGTTTAAAAATTAGGGGTGGGCATATCAATCCTAAAGTATCGATATTTTTCGATACTGGCGATGTATCAACATGATCGATCATTCCAGTATCAGTCCTTTTCTTTCTTAATGAGTGATCACTTATTTTAGAATATCTTAATAAAAGTAATAGTCATAGCGCCGCATAGTACAAGGAACAAGAATGGGAATATATAATATTCTTCCACTGTATCTCCTCCGCTAATGAGTCAGTGTTTGCCCACAGACTCACACTTTAAAAGCACAGTACACGGCACGCACGCACGCGCACACGCACACACACACACACACACACACACACACACACACACACACACACACATTTCTAAACATAATAGTTTTAAGTCATTTCTAATAACCGATTTCTTTTATCTTTGCCATGATGACAGCACATAATATTTGACTCAATATTTTTTGAGATACTAGTATTCAGTGACATTTAAAGTGACATTTAAAGATTTAACTAGGTTAATTAGGCAAGTTAGGGTAATTAGGCAAGTCATTGTATAAAAGTGGTTTGTTCTGTAGACAATCAAAAATAAATAGTGCTTAAGGGGGCTAATAATATTGACCTTAAAAAAGGTTTTAATTCTTTTATTCAAGCAGAAATAAAACAAATAAGACTTTATCTAGAAGAAAAAATATTATAGGAAATACTGTGAAGAATCCCTTGCTTTGTTAAACATCATTTGTATATTGCATACATTTTAAGTTCACTTTGACAACTCTATAAATATACTTTGAAGCATCATTAATTGTTTTTACCCTTGATCCCAATTTGAAAAACAATATCTGTCATGACATGATACTACAGACAAGAGGGATAAAAAAAAAAACTAAAGAAAAAAATAAATTAACAAAACCAGGACCCCCAAATTGCGTGTCCCTCACACAGGTGAGTGGGCTTGACAAACCACCTGTTGAAAACACACTCCATCTCTCTGACACTTTAACCGACACTTGCACAAGTGTTGCACATTTGCAGCAGACACGTTCTACAATCAGCACAAAAAAAACCTATGCATTTATCAAGTGAGCTTCACACAGGTGAGTGGGCTTGACAAACCACCTGTAGAAACACTCAAAAAACACACAAACACTTCCCCTTACCCCAGCACCTAATTCTCTGAGCACCACCAGTTGCTTTGTATAATTAGCACTGTTTTGTGTATTGACAAAAGCATCTGCTAAACTGAGCTGGAATGTGGCGGAAATCCATAGTGAATCATTCTGTCCCAGTTTATGACAGCATGATAGTCAGAACACAAAACATTTACAATGGACTTTAAACAAGACAACTAAGTGTAGCAAGTGGTTAAAAGCATTTCGCTCCTTCCTGGTCAATTTACTCATACACGTCAAACCAGCAGAAATATAAACACAGCCTACATATATCCAAATGTGGCATTTACAGAAAGACCATGTCCAAATGGATGAGTAGGTCATGAATGTGAGTCACTTCCTCAAAACTTCACGCACTGCTATCATTAGGCAGTATGACCGTTTATTCCCGCTTTTCTTATATCTCCCCCTGGCTATTTTTACTGTAATAAATTGTTTTTCTTCCCCCGCCATTCTACGATCATTTAAGCGACTCTCGTTCCACAGAAAAAGGAGCGAACTGACATTCATAGATTGTTTTACGCAGCAAGAGACAAACACCTCCATACTTCACACATTACTGGCCTGAACGAGAAGCGTCTCCCACGCACATACAGGTCACATTCTCCACCGGAGCATAAATGCGTCTTGATTGCTTAACCTCCAACATCCAGAGCTTTCTTCAGATGGTTTTTCTGCTTAAAACATGGCGTTGTTGAGATGTTGCGTGTGGACTAGAGGCGTCTCTTATTAATGGCACTCATTCTGAATAAGACAACACATGAAAGCAGCAAGAGCGATGACGCAAAATCTCTTTGCTTTAGCTTTAGTGTAAAGTCACGCTATTAAGTGTGTTACAACCCCTAGGTAGTCTAGGGGAGTGGGGTTGCACACATGGATTGAGGACTTGGTTAAAACAGAAACTCAAGGAAAATTGTGCTCCAAAGTAAGAACAGACAACAATAACTAGAGTGCAAATAATAGTGATTTATTTACAAGTGGTGACGGTGAAACAGTGAGTGAGTTATTTACAATTTAAGAGACAATAAACAACGAAATTTAGAAAGACTGGCTATGGGTGGCGCTAAAGAAAAGAACCAATCAGTCTTACTAGTATAAAAAAAATAA
>CAIGQW010002497.1:246357-261275 GCA_903798125.1 Danio choprae | reverse complement strand
CATTAAGATAAGAGATTTCAGTCAGACGTAGAGAACACTGCACAGACAGGAAACGAAGATGAGAGTCAACTGGCCATTTAAATAGGAGACACATCCAGAACAGGAGGGTCCGTCAGATCTCCATTGTGATTGTGTGCGTGTGTGTGGTTTCGCAGCCTCAGCATTTAGGAGTCGAGCTTAAACCACATCCTGGATCTCCCCCTCCTGCTCTTCTCCTCCAGCGGCCGCAGGCTCATAATCGCTCCACATCTGCTTCTCCTCAGAACCGCTGCTGTGAGCGGAACCATGGCTTTTCCGCTTCTGTCCATCATGCCGGACACACGACGAACAGACACCTCCAGTTATAATTTAATGTGCTTCAATTAAGTCAATATTTAAAGGGGACTTATTCCACACTTTTATAAATGGTTTAAACACAGTTGTGCGACATTGGTATTTAGATATAGCTAGCCTCTAATGGTAAATATGAATTAATTCAATTTATTTTTATATAGGCCCAGCCCAGTACTGGTGATCTCTCCCTCATTAGCATAGACAGCCCTGAGTGAGAAGCAGTCATCCGCCATTAAAGTTTTTGCGCTGTATCTGCTGAATATCTACCACTATGGCGACTCACAGAAGTTTATAGCTCCTCCCTCTTTTGAAAAGAGGAGCACAATCTCATTTGAATTTAAAGCAACAGTCACCAAAATGACACAAGACGGATCTAAAGCCTACAAGGTGCAGTTTCAAAGAGTTTTATACAATTATTGGTGGCGTATTTTGAGCTGAAACTTCACATACACACTCTAGGGACATCAGAGGCTTATCTTGAAAGAGAGACATCTTGAAAAAGGGGCATAATAGGTCGCCTTTAAGTTAAATATGTTTACTTAGAGTTTACTTATTCTCCTTTCATTCATTCATTTTTTTTTATAGATCACAATATTTGCGTGAAAAGTGACATACACACATTTCCATCCCTGTTTAGTGTGTACATCATGTTTATGAATGAGTTCCCGGGAAAGCACTGAATGAGGATTCATTTGAATGATTTATTATTATAATATGACATAATAGTTGCTTTCAGATCTTGAATCAGTCTCAACTGACTTGGCCACATCATGCTGGAAGCTAAATTTGATACAATTTCTATTTCAAATAAGTAAGGGATTAAGTATATTTAGGAGGTTGTTTTTGCAGAATAAAGCCTGACAGGCTTATCAGCAGCCTGAAGCGAAGGGCTTTATTCTATGAAAACAATCGCCCTGGATGCACTTTATTTAGCTTATTACGTGGTTACTTGCCACAAAACATAAAAATTAGACAACACATTATTCTGAGTTTCTTAATTTTCAGAAGTTCAAACTTAGATATTACTTGATACTATTTGCAGGTTTGACATGCTGTCCCGGGAGAGAACCCTGAGCTCGGAGATAATTGAGCCCAGGGCTCCTGCCTGGTCATTTAACATGAAAGGGGGTCCGAGATCAGGTAGGTCCCAAGAGCTCCCACTGGTAAAGGAGGAAAAGGGGGGAGATGGGGTGGATGGGGGAAACCAAGATAAGGGAAGTAAGGTGAAATGGGCTATTAACTGTAGACTCGGATTAATCTGATTGGTTTATCGATGATTGCAGATGAGAGACCAGCTGCGATCAATCATATCACGTGCTCCTCTCGAAATTAGTTTATAAAACTTCTTTTAAATAGTTTAAATTAAACATTTATAATTAAACACAAAGCTGACAGAAACGAACACAGCTGATGGAGTATACACTAACCTGCGCATTATTCAGTCACAAGATGGCGCTAACAGTCAAAAACACAAAGCTGACAGAAACTAAACAGCTGATGGAGTATACACTAACCTGTGCATTATTCAGACACAAGATGGCGCTAACAGTCAAAAACACAAAGCTGACAGAAACTAAGCAGCTGATGGAGTATACACTAACCTGTGCATTATTCAGACACAAGATGGCGCTAACAGTCAAAAACACAAAGCTGACAGAAACTAAACAGCTGATGGAGTATACACTAACCTGTGCATTATTCAGTCAAAAGATGGCGACAAACCGTCAAAAACACAAAGCTGACAGAAACGAACACAGACAGCAACATGATGGTCAAGAATGTAAATATGAATGTAGATATATAGTTGTGAATGTATTCACTGACGATCAAGATGTACCCAAATGAGATTGAGTTATTAGCGGTTGTAATCTGGGAATAACATACCTTGGGGCTGTCACGATTGACCAATAAGAATCGAGTATTCCAGACAGACAGGTGGTAATGTTAGCTAATGTGCTATTTACTAACATGCACAAACAACGAATATACATTTATTACAGTGCTTATTCAACATTGTTAATGTTAGTTAATGGTAATAAAGATGTTTATTATTAGTTCTTGTTACTGTGCAGTGCAAGCATGAATTAGGAGTTTAATAATGCATTAGTAAATGCTGAACTGTGATTAATAAATGCTGTACAATTGTTTATTATTAGTTCATGTTAGTAAATACATTAACATAATTATTAGCCCCCCTGTATTTTTTTTACTGCAATTTCTGTTTAACGTATAATATATATGTATAATAGTTTTAATAACTCATTTCTAATAACCGATTTCTTTTATCTTTGCCATGATGACAGCACATAATATTTGACAAGATATTTTTTCAAGATACTAGTATTCAGCTTAAAGTGACATTTATAGGCTTAATTAGGTTAATTAGGGTAATTAGGCAAGTCATTGTATAACAGTGGTATGTTCTGTACACAATCGACAATAAATATTGCTTAAGGGGGCTAATAATATTGACCTCAAAATGATTTAAAATAATTAAAAAATGCTTTTATTCTAGCCAAAATAAAACAAATAAGACTTTCTCCAGAAGAACAAATATTATAGGAAATACTGTGAAAAACTCCTTGCTCTGTTAAACATCATTTGGGAATTATTTGAAAAAGAAATGCACAACTGTACGTGTGAAGATTAGTGAAGAGTTGAAGTGAGATGTCAAAGCGCTCATAACTCTCTTATTCTCTCTCTCCGGGACACACGATTGAGAGATTATGGCAAACCGCACTGACACACCAAATATACAATGGTAGCGTTGAGCTAAATTGCTTCAGACGTCTTGCGAACGATATGCTAGCATGCATCCTGTGGGCCTCTGATTGCATGTAAATATCATCATCCAACCATAAAGCCCGCTTTCCTTCCTGACTGAACTTTGTTTTGCGGTATTTCCCGTGAAGATCCCCCTACGGTAGAGGAAAATATCCTCATGCTTTTTTTCCCGATGAGTAAACCGGATTGCAATCGGATTGTGTCGCGGTCACTTCATTTCCATTCCCTCACAGATAACCTTTTCCTTCCTTCAAAAAAGACGACAGGTTAAAACTAGATAGTTCTGCTCGGTTCTGGTTAGTACAGTAATCTACATCTAATCTGCTGCACTGTACATGACATACAGTATAGAGGAAATGTAAAACAGGTATTTGTGGGTTGACTGTTTGAGCCACATAGACACAACTGTTGATACATTTTTTGAAACATGTATGCAGAGGACACATGACCGCTATCATCTACCACTACCATCTACCCATCCTCAAATTCAAATACAGCAGCCCACAAGATAGCTGCCTTAAGTAAATTATGTGTGCAAGGCTGCTTCTGAGGTTAGGGAAGTTCGGATCTTTAATATGAACTGGATCTTTTGTGACAATCCCTCCATGTTAGGACTCAACATCCCAAAAGTATGTAGTCAGCAATCATCATTTCCGTCAGTTAAAACATCACCATGACCTGAAAGGTTTCTTACAATTACGTTTTGCAACCCAACTGAAGCCCGATTCACTTATTTAAATTCCAATACGATTTTCTGTCATGAAATAAATGTACGTTTTTTCACCAGATCATCTCATTTAAGCCCTCGGTTTACCCGCGCTGCAGTTGTTCACGTTTAGTTCAGTCACAGCAGGCTGTCATGTACTGTTTGTGTTCGGTTCACTGAATCACGCATGTGCAGTATTATCAGTTCACCGCTTCTCAAATCTGATCTCAGATTATGGTTTTAATAACTCAATAACTCAGTATATATTGGTTTATTTAGAGTCAAAGGGGGGTATTAGGCGTGTTAAAAAGTAAGTCGTTTGTGGATAAGAGTGCTTACTGGTGACGTGAATCGTTTCAAATGATTCAGTTCGGTTCAACTAGTTCAACCGGTTCACTTAGAAGATCTGGTTAAAAAGACTGATTCCTTCGCGATCACTAATACAGAAATAAAACCCATTATTGGCCATAAATGAGTAAAACTAATCATTTTAACTCTCTGTATTTAATGCTGTCGCCGTGCTGCTGTCATGTCCATTCGTTGTTTTTGTCGCAGGAGCAACAGCGAGGATGACTGAAGGAGAACAGGCTTGATCTGGCCAATGGCAGCAGGATTACAGACTCTGAGGTACCATATGGGTCAAATACCTGGCAGCGCAGAGTAAATAGATTTACTTCTAAAAGGCTTACAGTAGGTTTATGTATTAAATACATTTACAAAAACAAAGGATGTTTTTGCTATAATTTCAGTTAGTTTTGTATGTACACAATACAGTTTTAGTTCGTAAAAAAAGTCGTTTTTATTTTATTTCAGTTAACGAAAATTAATTCAAATGTTAGTTTTTGTCTTTCGTTGGTTTTCGTTAACTATAATAAGCTTGCTCCTTTGAGCAAAGCTATATCGGGATGCTGAAAATATCTCAAATATATACATATTTATATATATTAAAAAAACTAACAAATAGGGAAACTTTAAACATGTTAATAAAGAAAAATAAGCATTGCAACTGTTAACTTAAAACACTTAAAACAATTTTAAAAATAAAAACTAAGAAATGTTACAAAAATTAAAAATATATATTTTCTTCAAGGTTTTGTCTTGTTTGTGGTCTAAATATGTAAACATTCTTAAATCAAGAATAAATAATTCTTAAGTCTAATAATTAAATCTTGTTTATAAGAAATAATAAAATAATAATAGTAATAATAATAATAATAATAATAATAATATAATAATAATCACTTAATTTTGACTTATTTCTGAAAACAAAAGAATATTTGTCAAGAAAACACTTTTTGATATGTTTTCAGATTTGTTTGACATTTACTTTTTGTTTGGGATATTTGAACTAGAAATAAAACTAAGTAAGTTTTTTGCTCAGAGAAAACAGGTATGTTAAACCAAATTAAATGACTAAATTAATGATATTTCACAATATTACAGTTTTTTTAACTAAATAAACAGCCTTGCTGAGCATAAGAGACTTTAATAAATCAATAAATTTTATCATAGAAATGTGTGTTTATGTATGACATCTGCCATTTGCAACATCGGCTCATTCTGAATCTGTAGCCCGATATACATTTCTGGAGTTCGTGAATTATGTAGCCAGAGGTACGTATGACTGCATTTCATCTTTAAAACGAACGCTACAGGGCGGTTTACCTCCGACCGATTACCTCCGTAGGGGTGGCTTTTCCGCTGTTACCAGTTTGTCCAGTGGCTCGACGCATACGTCGGTGGACTTGTGACGCAGAGGGGAGTTGACCGCGACGGGGTTCGAGTCCGGAGAAGAACGATTCCAATAAGCAGGTAAAACAAAAACAAAAGCCAAAAAATAAAATAAACAAGTAAATAACAGGGTGAGAATGTGGTAAGATCTGAAAACATGGTAAATATCAGGCGGTCGCAAGGGTGTTTCTTTTTCTGGATTGCTTTTGAAAACACTTGTCGGTTGAGTGTAGGGAAGGAGGAGAGTGGGTCAGACGATTGGTCAGTCGACAGCAGCCTCTGGTGGATTGAGAAGAGCAGGCGCGAATGGCACTCGTGAGAGAAATTTGAGATCTCAAAAATCAAACACAGCGGCCTCTGGATGATTCGCTAAAACAAAAACAGCAAATTTAGCTCCTGGGACATATTTGGCGCTCTCCAGAAACTTATACAGTGGTACACTTTCAGAATGAGCCTGAGTTGGCCATTTGAGTGTCCACATCAAATATTTACAAAAATATATATATATATATTATACACACAGAAAGCATATAAGATGCAAGTAAAGTCAAAATATGGGTGAAATGACGTTTTATTGTCATTCAGAGTAACACATATTTATTTAAATGATCATATTTAATATCAATTCATAATAAGCAAGCATATTAAACTGTATTATATGTCAAACGGTTACAAAAACTAAGTAAAACCTAAGTGGTTTAGTCAAAGTATAACGAGTAAATAACTAAAAGCCCCTATAGAGTGAAGATCTGGCTGATATCTGCAGCATCTCAGTGAATGTCAGATGAGTTCATTGGCTTCAGGTTTGTATATACTGTCTGCATGTATTGTGTATGTGAAGAGCATCTCCAGTTCTGCTTGGCTGATAAAGAAGGAAGGAGAATAAAGTGAATTTCCCGCTGGAGATCAACAGCGCTGAGTGAAGTGAAGAGAAACAGGTCTGAAGCGCAGCGGGACCGGAGGAAGAGCATTTATCCTCAATACTGAAGCGGGGAGAGAGATGCTATTTCAACAGGCAGAGCCATTACACATAAACACGTACAGTATCTGAGCGAGTTTGTTTGAACATAAGCACTTTCATTTAAACAGTACAACTAAATGAATAAAAGTCATTGTAAATATAGGCTAACAGAAACAGGCGGAATAAAAAAGTGGCCTTGGAGTTTTGACACAGAGCAGCCCGCAGAAGCTGTATAATATAACAGTGTGGTATCCATACAGTTGAAGTCAGAATTATTAGCTTTTTCAAATATTTCCCAAATGATATGTAACCGAGAAAGGATTTTTTCCCAGTATTTCCTATTATTTTGGCTAGAATAAAAGCAGTTTTGATTTTAGGGTTGATATTATTAGCCCTTTTAAGCAATATTTGTTTTCCGATATAAGAAATCTTTTATTCTGTGTCACGTGTATTTAGGACAGGGTATTAGGAGCCGTTCACATATTGTGTCATTTGCACGCGCAAGTTCATTAGTGTTCTTGGCCAACTATCGTCCTGTCCTAACATAAATGGAAAGCTTATTTATTCAGCTTTCTTGCGAAGTATACATTCATTCATTCATTCATTTTCTTTTTGGCTTAGTCCCTTTATTAATCTGGGGTCGCCACAGCGGAATAAACCACCAACTTATCCAGCATATGTTTTGCACAGCCGATGCCCTTCCAGCTGTAACCCATCACTGGGAAACATCCACACGCACTCATTCACACACATACACTACGGACAATTTAGCTTACCCAATTTACCTATACCGCATGTCTTTGGACTTGTGGGGGAAACCGGAGCACCCGGAGGAAACCCACGCCAACACGGGGAGAACATGCAAACTCTACACAGAAATGCCAACAGACCCAGTCGAGGCTCGAACCAGCGACCTTCTTGCTGTGAGGCGATCGTGCTACTCACTGCGTCACCCTGCAGCCTACGAAGTATACATCTCCATTTAAATAAAGAAACTGCTTATGTGGTCCATGGTCACAAATATCATCGATTCAACATCGATTAGTTTTTTAATTCGCCATTTGTAAACTAATGTTCAGTTCTCATTTGTAGAAATATCAAGCATACATCAAACATACATCCACTGAAATCTACATCCACCAAAATATGATTCTAAAACCCCCAGTAGGACGGTAAACTGCTTTCAATCATAAATTTGTACAAAGCCTCTGTTACATTCTCCAAATAAGAACTATTATGTGTTTGTTTTAACTGAAGTTATGTGATAATGTTTTCTCCCCCTTTTCCCCCTTTACAATAAGTCATTTCTAATACAAAAAATCTTGACGACAGATGTTGGTAGGTTTCCTTACACCGCAGTCACTGCACTAGCCATTATTTTTAATCAAAGGAGACTCAGGCATGTTATCGAAGCATTAACGGCAAGAAAAGCCCCTTATGCTTGAGAGCGGCCACATATGAGGTATTTCTGTGAGGTTACAGTATCATTTTCACAGAGGAAACATGGATTTTCTGGATGAACAGATCAACATTGCACCTGCATTATGCTCAGAGGAGTCAATTCCTACAAGTAAACACAGACGTTTCTTTAAATGATAATCATATGAATCTTTCTGTAAAGCAGGTGACCTGAAAATGCAAAGAAATTCCCAACAAATGCAAAATGTGGACCCGTTTCCAATAGTCATATATTGTCAATTTTTAACTAGAAGGGTAATGGGAATGAAACTACTGGTACTAAACGAGTTACTGATTCATTGATTTATTCAGCTGATTTGTTTACAATGACTGATTCATCCAGGAATTAAGCAACCATGTGACTTATGACATCAGTTACTGTATATTGGTTTACTCCTATTCACAAAATCTCAGAAGTAGAAAGTCATACGAATAATAACATTTTATGATTACTAAAAATGTGGACATGATGTAATGTAATGTGTACTTATAGAGCATATTTATCGTCTATGTCCATACGCCCAAAGCGCTTTACAATCATGAGGGGGGTCTCTCCACACCACCACCAGAGTGCAGCATCCATTTGGTAGATACGATGGCAGCCACAGCACAACGGCGCCAATGCGCTCACCACACACCAGCTATAGGTGGAGTGGAGAGACAGTGATACAGCCAATTCGGTGGATGAGAATGATTGGGAGGCCATGATCGGTATGGGCAGATGGAGGGAATTTGGACAGGACAGGGTTACACCCATACTCTTTACGAGAAGTGCCATGAGATTTTTAATGACCACAGAGAGTCAAGACCTCAGTTTAACATGTCATCCGAAAGACGGCGCTCACTGACAGTATAGTGTCCCCTTCACTTTACTGGGGCATTAGGACTCACACAGACCGCAGGTTAAGCGCCCCCTGCTGGCCTCACGAACACCACTTCCGACAGCAACCCAGTTTTTCCATGTGGTTTCCCATCCAGGTACTGACCAGGCTCAGACCAGCTGAGACCAGCTGAGTAACCGGTCTTGGGCTGCAGGGTGATATGGCTGTGGCATGATTCTCTTTATTACTATTTACAAGCTGTCCTGAGAGTAGGGGAGAAGCGATAATTTCAAGTTCTCAACAGGATTATCAGCAGCCCAATTGTTAAGCGAAGCACTGTTGTAAAAGACTGAAGAGCTTTTTTCTGTGAAAGCAACCGTCCTGGATGTATTTATCCTGCTTAACACACAACTACTTTACAAAATGTAAAAATTAAACACAAAACATTCTTCTGAGCAGTAATAGCTTATTAATTCTTTAATTAAATGCAAAGCTGACAGAAATTAAAATGGCTGAATGGAGTATACACTAATCTGCGTATTATTGAGTTATAAGATGGCGCCAAACAGTCAAAAATAGCACCTTAACAGACAAGCACATGGATGTAAACGTATTCGTGGTCAAGGTCAAGATGATTCGATCTTGAACTTGTTATTAGTTCCAGTGTTATCTGGGAATAACAGACATTGGAATGTCACGATTGGCCAATCAGAATCAAGTATTCCAGAAAGCCATGCAATATGTATAATTTACTCTACATGCACATCGGCCTCATATTGGCAAAATTCCTAAACATTGGCATCAGCCATTAAAAATCCCATACTGTTCAACCACTATAGACTACTGTTCGACCACTATAGGCTTTTGACCTATAGTAGCACGCATTTCAACATGATGTTGAGGTCCACAAAAACCAAAATAAAACCATTAATAATCAATTATATAGGCACCTTAAAGAAACCCCCATTACCATTTTTAAATTTAATTTTTTTCTTTTCTTTTCTTGAGCATTTGTGACCCCAGTGATATGAATGTATTCTGTATTCAGAATGGGATGTAAAGTACATTTCTTAACATGTCAATAACACAAACCAAGCTCTTCCAGTCTCAGCTACAACGGCAGCGTTTGAGGCTAAAAGCACATGACGTTCTGCAAAATGCCAGTCTGTGGTTTTCACTAGTTGCCCATGAAGAACCGCAGACTGGAATTTTGCAGATTTGTTACAAACTGCTTTAGGTTTATGTCAAGAAGTAAGACTGGAGTTACAGACAACTCAATTTTAAGCAGTTTGATCTTTGAAACGTTATCCTTTAACATACACAAACGGTGATATTACTACATGAAAGATTACAAAAACGATTCAATGCTTGGATCCTCGTTCAACATCTGAACTAGGGCTGCACGAAATTGGAAAAATCTGACATTGCGATATTTAGTTTTTTTTGCAATAGTGATCCCTCGTTATTCACGGGGGTTACATTATAAAAATAACTCACAATAGGTGAAATCTGCAAAGTAGTCAGCTTTATTTTACACAATTATTATAGATGTTTTAAGGCTGTAAAACCCCTCACGACACACTTTAAACACTTTTCAAGAAAGGCATTAACATTTTCACACTTTTCTCTCTCGTTTAAACACTCTCAAAGTTCAAACTTTCCTAGAAAAATAAGTCCAGTATTATAGAATGAACCCAAAGATCAAAACCTGTCGTCAGGCGCAAACATTCATCGCTGTCAGCAAAAGGTTTATAAAGCTTTTTAGCTTTTGTGCGGATAATGTTTGGATATTCTTTTTCCTGCATTCACTGATCCACAAAGCTAAAGCAGACTCTATAATTAAGGGGGTCCCCCTTTATGATGGTCTGGTTGGGGACAGTTACAACCCTTTTTGCATCCTTGTTGGACTTCACTGCTAGTGATCGAAGATTTATGTTAATTTGGCAAGTTGAACGTATTCTGTATTGTATAGGAGACACGGACAAGATTGATTGACAATGGTCTACAGCCAATCAGGACGCAGAACACAATACGCTGTCAAAAATAAATAAATCGGCGAAACAGCGAGGCCACAAAAGGGGAACCGCGTTATAGCGAGGGACCACTGTACATATTGTGATATGAATACAATTTCACCAGATGGCGTAAATAGCTCTGTTCAGGGCAAAAAACAAACAAACTTCAATTTAGATTGATTGGGGTTATTTTGTAAGGGTGTGAATCATGTATAAAATGTAATAAATCGCAAGCAAGAATAATTAAAATAGAGCAAAGAAAAAAAACAGTGCATTATGGTTTTCTGCAGAGTCAAACAGTATTCAAGTACAGAAATCGAAGAATTAAATGTAAAATAAAACTGTATAGTCTTTATGGTATTAATAATTCAGCAAAATTAATCTTCATTAAAGATACAAATGTTGTACGTTATTGTGCCCGAATGCTTTACACTCTCTTGAAATGCTTTTAAAACATATACAAATGATTAAAGTTTCACTCTGTTATGGTTATACTTTGCAATGACTCCACAAATATCATGTATTCTCAATGGTTGATTAACTATAATGCAATGTGACTATTGCGCACACACACATTGCGATATCCATGCTGAAACGATATATTGTGCAGCCCTAATCTGAACCCATAATTGACACCACAAACGAAACACACTCTAAATGACCCGTAAACAATGCAATATGCAAATGTTTATTCACCAAAATAGTGTAAAGATGACGTAAAATGCCTTTAAAACACATACAAATGATTAGTTTCACTTTCTTATGGTTATACTTCGCAACGACTCCACAAATATCGTGTATTCTCAATTGTTGATCAACTATAATCCCAATTCAACATTGCATATCCAGCAATGTGACTATAGTGGACACACACTTTTCGATATCCATGCTAAATGGACATATTGTGCAACCCTAATCTGAACCACAAAAACAACACACTCCAAATGACCCGTAAACAATGCGATATGCGAATGTTTATTCACCAAAAATCGTGTAATGATGACGTAAAAGAACCACAGTGGAAACATCCACATTTGTCTCTGTTCTGGTGCTCTGCTTGTAGTTTGAAGTCAAGAGAGCGAGACAGAAAAGGAGTGGGTGAGATTCAGCTCCAATTCTCCAGCGTCCCGGACTCGAGCTGTCAAGCGGAGATGAACATCTTCATCTCAGGTGCTTTGAGCCCACGCAACAAGTAGAACCTCGCAGTCCTTTTATTAAACCTTTCAGCTTCGTCTTAACTACTCGCTGCATCTTTAATGGGCGAGGGAGAAAGAGAGACGACGACTGAACAGAAAGAAAAACGAAAGCGATGACGGATAAAGGAGCAGAATGTGAAACATACATAAGAGTGGGAAACCTCATTATATTATTGCAGGAGGGAAAAAAAGAGAAAGAGCTACTTACACTCACCGGCCACTTTATTAGGTACACTTTACTAGTACCAGGTTGGACATGTCATCCTTCATGGCATAGATTCAACAAGGTACTGGAAATATGATGTGAATCTCCTGTTCTACCACATCCCAAAGGTGCTCTATTGGATTGAGATTTGGTGACTGTGGAAAGTGTGCCAAGAAAATATCCCCCACACCATTACACCACCACCACCAGCCTGAACTGTTGACACAAGGCAGGATGGATCCATGCTTTCATGTTGTTGACGGCAAATTCTGACTCTACCATCCGAATGTCACAGCAAAAATCGAGACTCATCAGACCAGGCAACGTTTTTCCAATCTTTCATTGTCTGATTTTGGTGAGCCTGTGTGGATTGTAGCCTCAGTTTCCTGTTCTTAGCTGACAGGAGTGGCACCCGGTGTGGTCTTCTGCTGCTGTAGCCCATCCGCTTCAAGGTTGGACGTGTTGTGCGTTCAGCGATGCTCTTCTGAATACCTCAGTTGTAACGAGTGGTTATTTGAGTTACTGTTGCTTTTCTATCAGCTCGAACCAGTCTGGCCGTTCTCCTCTGACCTCTGGCATCAACAAGGTATTTGCAAGGTATTTTCTGAAAACCCTAGAGATGGTTGTGCCTGAAAAGCCCAGTAGATCAGCAGTTTCTGAAATACTCAGACCAGCCCGTCTGGCACCAACAACCATGCCAAGTTCAAAGTCACTTAAATCACCTTTCTTCCCCATTCTGATGCTCGGTTTGAGCTGCAGCAGATCGGCTTGACCATGTTTACATGCCTAAATGTATTGAGTTGCTGCCATGTGATTGGCTGATTAGAAATTTGCATTAAAGAGCAGTTAGATAGGTGAACCTAATAAAGTGGCCGGTCAGTGTATACTGTATGTGAATAAGGTAACAATTTACTTGAAGGAGTGTTCATAAGACTACATTAAACCTTTAGAAAGTGAATGAGGTTTTAGGCATGTTTATAACAAGTGTCATTCACTCATCTATGATATTTTAATTGCAAAGATGACATTGCCATGACAACTTGACATAAACAAATACATCACAACCTGCTTTTGTCTGTCATGACAACTTGACATTAACAAAACTTGTCATAAATCTGTCATAAACATGATTGCCATGATAAACGTGTCATGAATTTATTTATAACAGCCTCATTAATATATTTTTTGACCTCAACTACAGTGGAACAAGCTGAATTTGTTTATAAAATTTCATTAAATATTATTATTTATTTATTAATATTATTTATCATTAATATTATTATTTATGGGGCAGCACGGTGGCGCAGTGGGTAGCACAATCGCCTCACAGCAAGAAGGTCGCTGGTTCAAGCCTCGGCTGGGTCAGTTGGCATTTCTGTGTGGAGTTTGCATGTTCTCCCCGTGTTGGCGTGGGTTTCGTCCGGGTGCTCCGGTTTCCCCACAATCCGAAAAAAACATGTGATATAGGTGATTTGGGTAAGCTAAATTGTCCGTAGTGTATGTGTGTGAATGAGTGTGTATGGATGTTTCCCAGTGATGGGTTGCAGCTGGAAGGGCATCCGCTGCATAAAACATATGCTGGATAAGTTGGCGATTCATTCCGCTGTGGCGACCCCAGATTAATAAAAGGACTAAGCCGAAAAGGAAATGAATGAATGAATTATTATTTATTAAAATTATTAATATTAAAATTAATGTTGTTTTTTTGGAACAACTGAATTGTTTTATGTTCAATCCACTTAAATATGTAAAATCTAATAAGTAAACCTTTATGTTCCTTCATGTTGTCCCAGCACAAATCGATTGTGTGGAACCCAGTATTTGTACAGTGTATAATGCCTCATTACAATCATGTTTATGACAGATTTATGACAAGTTTTGTTGTCTTGGTAATGTCAGTTTGTCATGACAAAGACAAAAGCGGGTTGTGGTGCATTTATTTATGTCAAGTTGCCATATAAACAATGTCATCTTTGCATTTAAAATGTCATAACTGAGCGAATGACACTTAATAACAGCTGCCATAAGCATGCTTAAAATCTCCTTCACATTATTCATCAGGTTTCATGACAGTCTTACGAACACCCCTTCAAGTAAAGTGTAATAAAATCATGTACGAGAGGTGCTGCCACGAAGTTAGAAGCTAATGAATTCATTCAGGATCTCTGGAAACAGTGAGTCACAGTTGATTCTGTTCAAAAAACAAAAAAGCAGGAATAAACTTCTGTTCGTTCTGGCATGGTTTGTGTGCGCAGCGAATCAGACGGGAGAATAAGGCAGAATCAAACAGTGGTAAAATCATTCATATAACATTATGAGTCCCTTCACTGTCCAGGGAAACCCCCGGAAGCGTGAGCCAGAAGTCATTTCCGACGTTAAACTACAAAACTGGAAGGAGAAGAGCGAGTCTGAGCCCTGCTGTGCTAAAGGAATGTTTCAGGTTCAATACGAGTGAAGCTCTATTGACAGCGTTTGTGGATTAATGTCCTTAAGCGCAAATGGCCATTTTGTTCCCAATTTGTCTTTTTCGGCTTAAAAATAATAATAATAATATGCTTGCAGGAGTGCACTTACAGTTCATGGGAAGACTGAGGAGCCAGTGGAAAAGTGAAGCTTATTTTTAAGGCACAAAAAAAGGTATGTCTACCGAAAGTAAAGTACTGAGGTTGTACATTAGAGACTCTGTGTGTGTGTGTGTGTGTGTGTGT
>CAIGQW010002497.1:228152-241357 GCA_903798125.1 Danio choprae | reverse complement strand
TTAGGTACACCTTACTAGTACTGGGTTGGACCCTCTTTTGGGACAACATGAAGGAATTAACTATTAGTTTTACAAATTTAAGTGGATTAAACATAAAACAATTAAGTTGTGGGGGGAGAAATCTATCAAGAATTCTGTTCTTTCAGCTCATTTTAAATAACTAGTTTGAACAAACAGCAATTGTAATTTTTGAGTGTAGAAAATATAAAGACCTGCGGAAGAAGCAGAGTCTCTGTGCATTTCAGACCAGTGAGATATAAAGACGACAAGAAACTGCAGCTGAAGTGTGGATCATGTGAGTGTGTGTGTGTGTGTGTGTGTGTGTGTGTGTATCAGAGCACACGTCGTGTCTTCACACTTCAGAAAGTTTGGATGTAGCGTTTAGAGCTGGTGCAGTTCTCCGAGTTTGACAGTTAAAGAGCACATCATGTGCATCAGCGTTTTTGTGTTCCTGCAGAATACATGGACAATTACATAATGTTCTAGAAGACGGTCAAAATCAATGCGTTATTATGGAACACATCAAACCCGCTAATGTCAGGAAAAGAAGAACTCACAGCGGCGAGCGGAGCCTGCGGGGTGGGCCGATCCACTCAACTGCTCCATAAAACTACATGCCAACAACTATAGTAGCAATTACTCTGATAATAGAATTACAGATGGTTAACTAATGGGTCATGAATACTAACCATTATTTGTAATATGAGCTCTCGGTTACTGAAGCTTAAGTATTGAGGCCTTTTTAAATCCAATTAGTAGTTATTTTTAACTTGCCACTATGCCAACCTTTTTACTGGAAAACTTTTTTTGTAGATTAAAATCAGATCATACAATGACTGCAAAACTGGAAAGATTAGTACACCCAAATTAATACTTTAAGGAACAATATTAAATTAAATTTCATTCATTCATTTTCTTTTCGGCTTAGTCCCTTTATTAATTTGGGGTCGCCACAGCGGAATGAACCACCAACTTATCCAGCATATGCTTTACGCAGCGGATGCCCTTCCAGCTGCAACCCATAACTAGGAAACATCCATACACACCCATTCACACGCATAAACTACGGACAATTTAGCCTACCCAATTCACCTATAGCGCATGTCTTTGGAATTGTGGGGGAAACTGGAGCACCCGGAGGAAACCCACGCGAACACGACGAGAACATGCAAACTCCACACAGAAATGCCAACTGACCCAGCCGAGGTTCGAACCAGTGACCTTCTTGCTGTGAGGCGATCGTGTTACCCACTGTGCCACCGTGACGCTCTTAAATAAAATAAAAAAAGCATCAAGAGAAATATATTTATATATATATATAAAATGTAGTTGAAATTTTGTAGTTTGTAAATTTTTTGTAATATTTCACTTAAAGATAATTAACTGATTTATTTATTATCACTTCAGTTTATTTATTATCTTTCTATGCACCAAAAATATGTTACCTACATTCTCTGAGAAACGGATAAAAATAATTATTTTTAAAATAAGGTGCATATAAATATATATTTATTAGGGCTGCATGATTTGGGAAAATTGCGATTCATATTGCGTAAATTCATATTGAATAAATTCACATTGAGATTTTTGAGGTTATTATTGCGATATGCTATTGCGATTATAAATGGTCTCGTGAGTCAACTTGATGGGTTTTAGAAAATGCACACACAGATTAGTAATGTGTGTAATAATGCTGAAGTGTGCGTTGGTAAAGCTTGAAATGGTTTCAAAATAGATTTGTACAAAATGAAATATCTGCATTAATGTAAACTTCATATATTTGCAATTATTAAATGAAACATAACAATAATGTATATGTATAGCTTTGTATTATTCTTTCATTTATACTTATTTTCAGATTTTTTCTCTTGTTCTGCTAAAGCATTTGCTGAAACATGACTGCTGTTTTCTCTGCCTAAACACAATTATGATTAATATGTCCAGCAGATTTTTCCCTTTGCTCATTCGCCAGTTAGAAAACTTTACAGTACTTTATAATACCACAATTCTGAACAAAAAAACTGTATTATATCTAGCACGTTTTCAGTTGTGTAGCAAGCAAAACTTGTCATAATGTGCAATACTCCATGCATGCAAGGATCGCTGGTCTCACTCTCTCATGTGCTTTGTCCTAAAGCGACTACTTTAGTGGTTGGCCGGCGACGTGCAGGAATTACACTTATTACTAAGCCATACTTACATGCTATTTCAGACCGAATATTCAGAGTAGAGGGGATATAGGGAGAGCGTCACAGGCTGTCATTGTTCAAAAATGAACCAATGTGAATATAACACCTCAGTAAACTTCAGCTCAGTAAAGCAGGCTAGGTGGAGTATTTACTGATGTTCCGTTGTTAAACTAAATACAAATCTACATTATCGATGCTGTAAAGGGTCCCTAATGAAACTGAAAATAGTCACATCAATCGTTCGCCGGAAGATTTCAGTGGCTGAACAACACTTCTGTGCATATAAGTTAACCCATTCGTAACAACACAATCTACATCAGCTTTGCGTGACTGAAATAGTTTTAAAACATAACATTACGTGTCTAAAAGAAACACTTCAGCCATGGTGTCGTCCTTCCTCCAGCGTGCAAAACTAACCCCTAGTATTGATTCAGGATTTTAAAAGTTTTTATTGAGCATTTGATTTTATCGCTGTCACTCGTGTCCACGGCCCGCTGCACCCGCATGGGCGGATCTGCGTGAACAGAAATGCGCTGTTGTACAACTCTACATTTGTTGACAGACAGTTTGGGCTACTTATCAGAATTATGGGAATTATCGGCCCAACAATTTTGAAATGGATGAACATTTTTTAGTCTTATCACTTACCCAGAATATAATACATATAAATGCATTTTGATTATTTACTTCTTATATTACCTGTCTAAAAGAAATACTTCAGCCATGGTGTCGTCCTTCCTCCAGCGTGCAAAAGTAACTCCAGTATTGATTCAGGATTTTAAAAAGTTTTGATTGAGCATTTGATTTTATCGATGTCACTCGTGTCCACGTGACCGCGGCCCGCGTACATGTGCATTGGCGGATCTGCGTGAACAGAGATGTGCAGATGTACAAATCTACATTTGTTGACAGACAGTTAGAGCTACTTATCAGAATTATGGGAATTATCGGCATATCGGAACATTTTTTAGTCTTATGCCTTACCCAGAATATATAAATGCATATAAATACATTTAGATCATTTACTTTAATCATTACTATTGGAATGTGAAGAGACTTTCAACCAGCACAACGAAAAATGTTTCTGAAGACAATCACCTACTGCACCTTTAATGAAAGACTTTTTTTCAGTGTGGAGAAGGTGTCGCACTGCAGTTTCAGTCAGTCATGCTTTAAACATGCACAGATTCTCTCTTATCGTTCCCACACCATCCAACGTTCACCTTAGCTGGTCAGATTTGAGAGAGCCGCAAACTCGGCTAACAAGGAGCTTCTGCCAAGAGCCTTTGGTTTAAATAAAGGGGTTTATTTTGGGAAGTGCCTCACAATGCACCGTCCTGCACAATCACTAATGAGGTGGCTTCTCGCAATCAGCGGCACAAAAACATCCTCTGAGCTCTTCTCGTTCCTGCTTTCTGGTGGATTAAAAAAAAAAAAAAAAGAAAAGCCGGATGATGATTCTTAACATGCATTCTTGTAGTTTCACCCACAAAGGCATCGCTGCAAATGCTGTGACTCTATTATCGGTTTTCAGTGGTCATAAGAAAACAGGTGATTACGTAATCTGATAACTCTCAGATTGTTTCAGTGAGCCATTTTGGTCGCTGTTGTGTGCACTTCTAACATCATTACATAACAAAGCGTGTTTGTGCCCACCCACTTTATAGCGATGCTGTTTCTGGAGGTATGTTTTCCATTACATTTTTAACCAATAGGTATTTTAATAATAAAAAAAATGTATTTGGTAAAACAAACACAGCTACTAAGAGACTTACAACATTAAACATGTTAATTTAAATCAAAGTAGCACATGGAAACGGTATTGAACAGCCTATATTTGGGGAAGAATTACTATCCCATGTAGCATTGCGAACAACACAATGAAATCAAAACATTTGAGAGATATAAGACATCCGTTTGTGATATAAGATATAAATATAATATATAAAATAAGATAAACTTTATTTTGTTTGGTTGTAGCTATCCATACAAACCATCTATGATATGCCAGCGGGCTGAGCTAAAGATAACTCTAGTTGCATTCATTATGCGTTCTCTTAATAACAATAACTGCAAAATTACAATTAGTAAAAGCATCCAAATCCTTGTGCAACTTGTATTTTCTGAGAACTACAGCTAGTTTCTACAGTATGTTTATGAGCTGATAGTACTGTTGTAAAAATACACCCCAATTCCAAATCCCCCCTCTCCCAAGAAAAGATGTTGCATGGTATTATCTCAATTTTGGGTAATTATGAGACGACGTTAATAACTGGTGAAATTTTCCATACAGCATCATGGGAAATGCAGTTTCATTTTGAACAAAGAAAAGAAAAAGAATAAATCCCACAATGCACTGTGCACAGCACAATCACTTGTAACCTTTTGGATGACTCTATATAAACACTATGCTTCATATATACATATACATACATACATATACATACATATATATATATATATACATACATACATATATATATACATACATACATATATATATATATATACATACATATACATATATACATATAATTTAAATCAAAATGAAATAAATATGAATGCATGGCATATAAAAATCTCAGAGCTCATAACAAGACTGCAATAAAAAAAAATACATAAATAAAAGGTAAATTAGCTTTTACATCCAGAAATGTATTGTTGCTCTCTATACAGTAATTTCTGACAGTCTATGGTAGCTAAATAATAATAATAATAATAATAATAATAATAATAATAATAATAACAATAATAATAATATTTGTTTAGCACTTTTCATACATAAAATGCCACTCAAACTGCTTCACAAGCATAAACAATTAAAAACAACACCAACATAGAGAATCAAACCTTAGAAAGACTTAACCAATAGAAGCAAACACAGAAAACAAAGTAAACACCAAACAGCTATACACAGATATAAGCAAATGTGATTAAAAAGACAGTTATAAAAAATACAATACACGTTGCAAACTGTTATGTTCGTATGCAACTTTGAAGAGGAACGTCTTAATACGCTTTTGAAACGTATTTGAAATTTTTGAAGCATAGTGACTAAAAGAGATGCCGCCTGATCACTTACAATATACTCTGCAATATACGCAAATTCCAGCACTAGAGGCCCAACTTAAACCGCTGTTGTTGGTTCTTCAGACGTGTAGAACAACATTATAGAAAATAAACATCAATGTATCGTCTGCTCTGCTGAACTCTCAAACAAATCGCTTTATCGGCTGTGAAATGTTTGATAACATCACAAAGCCATCAAAGACGGGAAACGCTCCACACGTGCAGCTGATGGTGAGAAAAAGAGACAGAAAACACGGACAGACAGTGGTGTTATGTAAATAGCAGCGGAAGATTAGAGGCCTCGAGTGTTATAGCGAATTTATGGGTCAGAGGCGAGGAATGCGGAATGGAAAAAAAGGTGTTTGTTGTGGTTTCTGCCCCTTCTTTAGGGAGAAATTCTTCACAATCATCCTTGATTTGGCTCGGATGGAGACAACAAACGTGCAAACAATGAACGGGTAAACAAGCATTCGCAGCCATCAAAGAGTCCGGCTGATTATCACTCTAGAGACAGTTGACGCAGAATGCATTTGTTTTGTGGTTAAGAAAGCAGGCAGAATTTAGTGCAGCACTCCTCGTTCGAGTGCATTTTTGCCGCATGCGGAAAGATAAAGGGCCCTATCATACACCCGGTGCAATATGGCACATCAGACATGATTTTTTTGCTATTTTCAGACCAGCGCAGATGTCATTTTCACGTTTTGCGCCACTTTGTTTAAATAGCAAATCCATTTGTGCGGCTTTGGGCACTCATGGGCATGCTGGTCTGAAGGAGCTGTGTTAAGTGCAGCCTGATCTCAAGAGGAAACTGAAGTATTATACATTTTGTCAGTGTAGTGGCTAATTCGTACGAGTTCAGTCGTATGAAAATGTAGGATTTTAAAAAGCAGGCGTGGCACCCAACCACGCTCCTGAACCCAACCGTCATCGGGGAATGAACAAATCGTACTAAATTGTACTAATGAGATCGTATGAATTCATACAAATTAGCCACTAAATGAAAATGTATGAGTTTCCGTGAGATTGTGTTGGTTAAGTCGCATCGCTGATGCATTGCTATTATGAGGCAACTTAAATAGACCATGCCATTGTCCATGGCTTCTTCATCTCGGGGGGGCTTTGGAATCTGGCTCTGTTGTAGTCTGTTTATTCATGACAGTTTGCATTTGTATAATCTTATTATGGGGCGGCGCAGTGGGTAGCGATGTCACCTGACAGTATAGGTGTGAACCTACACTGGTCTCACGGTTCGGTTCGGTTACGATTATCATGCCATCGATTCGCTTTAATTCGATATCTCTGTGCATCACGGTGCATCGACGATGCTTTCCATACACAATTTTAGATTTCACTTCACAGCACAGCAATTCTTGTATATTAATTTATGAGTGTATGGGTGTTTACCAGTGATGGGTTGCACCTGGAAGGGCATCCGCTGCGCAAAACATATGCTGGAAAAGTTGGCGGTTCATTCTGCTGTGGCAACCCCTGATTAATAAAGGGACTAAGCCGAAAAGAAAATGAATGAATGAATGATAATGTTATTATTATTAATAGTACTTATTATATGCATATTTATAATTTTATTTTTATAAAAACAAGTTTAGATTTGTCCACCTGTCGGGTTTTGTTCTTTATCCTCGCGCAGATGGTGTTCAACTGTTTTCTCGCCAGTCAAGCATTCAGTTTTTACACCTACAATGTCCGCCATGTAAATAGCAAATCTGTCATGGCGTGACACAACTGACTTTTAAAGGGAATGAGAGATGATACTCTGATTGGTTTAAATACACGTTATGCTCAAAGCACACTCATAACTCATTAAGAGAATAAGCACAACCGTTTAAGACCAACACGTTTTCCATTCGTAAAAGAGCAAAAGTAGATTCGCATACGCCCTTAATGCTTTTGCCATGCGCTTTAGACATCATGCTCAGATTGTTAAAATAGAGGCCAAAATTAGCTAGAAGGTAAGGATGGCTCTTCGCTGTAAAAAACAAGCCTCCTTGTACGCATAAACCAACTAGCCATGACAAAGCCATTAGCGGTCCCTTCCTGCCAGTGTTTGCTTTTTAGTCAACTGAAGGGACCGAGCATAGATCATTAGCAAGGGGTCGTCCGCTGGTGTCTACGTAAGTGTTGTGTATTTGTGTGTTTACAGAGCTGCAAACCGCAACTAAACTCGCTGTTAGTAAAACCACCTGTCTGGAGCGAGTCCATCAGGGTCTGACATTTGAAGCACCACGAAAACAGCAGGAGAGAAAAAAAGATGACTGAATGTTGTCTTGACGACAGCCAACATCTGCATTTAACCTTTCCTAAATGTTGTCTCACCATTAAGCATTCTTTTCCAGGAGCGAAAAGCACAGGAAAACCGCAGACCTGTCCGTTTTTTGAGGATCAACAACGGCTTGTTTTTGCATATAAGCGGGCGATCAAACGATACTACAAGTTCAGAACGCGTCTCTCTGGGACTCTCACGCTGAAGAATGAAAGAGCAAGGGATGACTCGGATGTCAACGGAGAAACGTTTTTACTTCTTTGAACGGACAAAGAGAAGTCAAAACAAAAACGTCAAAATAAATGATTCTCCATTGTTCGATAGAAGAGAGGGAAGGAAAGTAGACGTCTGTAGAGTTCAAGGGATGATGAGACTGACTGTCTGTGGATGTTAACCGATGGACAGATAGTATAGGAAAGTAACAGAAAGTTCAAGCTGAAAGAAGAGTTCACCCTACAAAGATCCTATTGTCATTTCAGATTCCTTTAGAGTTCCAATTAAAAGTACATGCATGCTTTTGGGTGAACTCTTCCTGAAACTGGGTTCAGCATCTCAGGAAATGCGTTTAAAGAGTGGATTGCAACATGGAGGACTGCAGGACATGTATTGCACTTAGTAAATTCTATACAAACCTGGCACAGCGATCCTTCCTGATGTTGGGTGGTCCATTTCCAAAATAAGGCCATTGTGAGCAACCTGGGAATGGAGACAAACGAACGTGAGCCAGAGACAATTACTCATGCCAGCTTTTTACACTCCTTTTCTTGAAGTTATTAACTCACTGTCTTTCTAAAGACCACACAAATCTGCCATCTTACCTTTGACTTTACCCCCCAAAAATAAATAAATAAGGTTAAATGGATAATAAGTAAAGCATTGTAGTTTCCAGGAAAAAATATTAAGCAGCAGCACAACTGTTTTCGATATTGATAATAACATGACTAATCCCACTAGAATGATTCCTGAAGGATCGTGTGACACAGAAGACTGGAGTAATGATGCGTTACGTTAAATGACGTAATATTTAAAAAGAAAGACAATTATTTTATTCAACGTATTTAGTCTTAATATTCATTCTACTGAATGCAATATTTTACTCATATTCATTGCTTTATTTGGCACTCTGGGGTATGCGACTCTTTATTTCAAGTAATATTATGTGTTTTTGTAATGGTACCTTGGAAAAAAATATATATCTTAATGATTGATTCATTAAATTCATTCAAATGATTCATTCAAAACTCATTTGACTAGACAACCATATTCCAGACTGATTTCTTTTATACTATTACATGCTTTGTTTTTTTTCTGTCAAACACAAAGGGAGAATTGTGAAGAATATCCTGGCGGCTCTTTTCCATTTAAAGTATTGATTAAAGTATTGAATATGATTCAACAAAATCACAAAAAGCACCATACATTGCTATATAAAACTCATTCAAGACTATAAAGTTATGTTTCTTTCGCTTTTTTCAGCATTATTTGTGGGAGGAGAGTATTAAAATTGATCCCATAAAGTGATGCTTTAAGGTTTGTGTTTTGCAGTTGACTGGAATTTGCAGCATTATTTAACACAATAATAATGTTTATACTAATTTTGTGCAAACTAATTTGCTCTGCTTTATGCGCTACATTATACAAATGAGCTGCTGAATACTCTCATGCTTCAATAACTTCATGGGAATTTAAATGATTTCCTAAAAACATCCTGGCGGCTGGCGATACGGTGGTTAGAACTGTCGCCTCACAGCTAGAAGGTCGCTGGTTCGAGTATTGGCTGGGTCAGTTGGCATGTTCTCCCCGTGTTCACGTGGGTTTCCTCCGAGTGCTCCGGTTTCCCCCCACAATCCAAGGACATGCGCTATAGCTGAACTGAATAAACTAAATTGGCCGTAGTGTATGTGTGTGTGTTTGTGTGAATGAGTGTGTATGGATGTTTCCCAGTACTGGGTTGCAGCTGGAAGGGCATCTGCTGTGTAAAACATATGCTGGATAAGTTGGTGGTTCGTTCTGCTGTGGCGACCCCTGATGAATAAAGGAACTAATGAATGAATGAATGAATGAATCCTGACGGCTCTATTCTCTATAAACAATATGATTGAGGTTTTGAGCAAAATCACAAAAAACACCATAAAAATGAGACATAAATCTCATACAAGACCTTAAAGTTCCATTTGTTTGCTTTTTCAGCTAAATTTGTGGAGGAGAGTATTAAAGTAATTCACACAACATGATGCTCTAAGGTTTGAGTTCGGCAGTTAACTGAAATTTGCACCATTATTTAACACAATAATAATGTTTTTACTCATTTCGAGCGAACTAATTGGTGCTGCATTAGGAAAACCCAGCAGGCACGCAACGTCATAAGGCGTTAATATTAGGTTAGATTTAGGTTGTGATGTCGGGTGACTTAAATTCAATGTCTAGCATTCTGTAATCTAAGGACGTTATTTTCATGTCCAATAATGATGTCAAATGACCATTGGAAAGTGACCAAAATCCATCATCGAGCCAACATCTTAAACCAACGTCATATTGACGTCAAATACTGACATTTATTCGTCAGGTATGGCGACCAAACTCCAACGTCTGATAGACGTCATAGTGGTAACATCCCCACAACGTCAAGCTGAAACATCATTAGACGTTGATATTTGGATGTTTTTAGGTTGTGTGGAAAGTGACCAAATCCAATGTCTGTATGATGTTCGACACTGACGTCCGTCTGACATTGGGTTCTGACGTCAACCTGGTTTTAATTTCTACCCAAATCGCAATGTCCCATGACGTTGGGGTACAATGTGAATCTGATGTCATGTTGACGTCCTGTGCTAGCTGGAAATGAGCTGTTGAATACTCTCATGGTGCCATACCTTCATGGAAACTGAAACAATTTCCTAAAAACATAAAAAGTCACTGTCCTGTGACCAAACATCTTGATTTAAATCTTCAGTAACTACTTTGAATAAAGTAGACAAGTCATATGGATAATATTGTGGATAATTTTGCCAGTTTGCTGCTTGACAGTCACTTTTTTGTTGTTTTTTCTTTATAATGGCACAAGTCTGAGTCTATGATGACAGAGGTTTCAATTGGGCTTAACTATCCCTTTAATCTACCGAGGATGAAGATGAAAGCAGATGTATATGAAAACAGATGATGTGCCCGAGCTGGCATCTTTTTGTTGTTGTTGTTGGGTTTGGCTCCCGAGACTCCAAATGCCACTCAAAGTCCAGCGTCGTCCCACCAGCTCTATGTAGTCTGTCACAACGCATTAGCGTCATTAGCGCTATACGTTCTCATGTCACTGAGCTGAAGCCAGACAGTTATGTAAGATGATGTCCAGACCACCAGACGTGGACGACACCCCTGCGCTCTCGCTCTTTTCTTTTCTCCTCCCCAATGTTTTCCCCTCAATGCTCGGTGTACTTCTCTGACCCTTCTGGGGACAGATCCAGGACTGGAGAGATAGGAGCTCTGCACCATGTCATGCTTTATTTAGAGGCCGTTTGGATGCGCGGGTGTTTGGGACTCTCAGAGGGCCGTCTGAATGATGCGTTCATGGGTTATGGGAGAGTCTTCTAAAGGATCCCAATGATGGGCATTTTTCAAGACAATGTTACAATGTTGTAGATGAGAATTACTCTACAGCTCCTTAACCAACCAGTAGATTATACATGTAAAAGCACAATATATATTGTAATGCATTTGATCTTTGTTTTAGCAAAACCTTAATCAATTATCAATACATAATTGTAAATCATCAATATATGACATTTACATCACACTGTGTGTTAATTATCATTATTGCTTGCAAGGGTTGTACAATCACCAGTGAGGTCTATGGTAAAGTTCATGACACACCAAGGAACATCGATGCTTGTTGTGTGTATGTTTACTCTAATTTTTACACTCTCAGAAATAAATCGGGGTGGAACCCTTTCAAAAGGTACATTTTTGTACTTTTTAGGTACTAATATGAACATTTAAAGTCTGTGTGAAGTCAAAATTTACAGCGCGCATTGTTATACTTAATTACAATGTAATAAATATACTTATAAATATACTTATAATTAATACATGCAAGTTAAACCACTGATTTGTTGATTTGATGTTTAACCAATACAATTCAAAACTAAAACATGACATTGGATGATAATGAACTGTACAAGGGTAAAACAGGAAGACAAAAAAATAAAATAAAAATAATAATAATAATAGTAAAATTATACAATTATATAACCTTTACACAGCCCTTATAAATTCAGAAAACTCTGCAAATTGATGAAGATATTGTACATTTATGAATATTCTATTTACACAATAAAATAAATAAAAGAAAGCAATGTTCCCCTTGCGTCCCTCTTACCGTTAGTATGCTGCAAGGGAATGATGCTCAAAAAGAAAGCCCCGCCCCCTACTCAATATTCAATTTCAGTTGGAAGTACACCAACATACTGAAATAAAAGTCTCGGCAACTTTTGATTCATGTGGACTCTAAGCTACAATATGGACCCATTCGGTACTAATATTTCTTTTAAATGTATTCTTTACGTACTAATATGTTCCCTTTACGTACTAAAGTGTACCTTTTGAAGGGTTAAAGGCCCAGTGACAGCTTTAATCTCTTTATTTCTGAAAGTGTACTGACTGCCTCACATTCTGATAGTCACACTGATGGATAAATGCTGCTGCGCTAACTGAATTCTGCCCTTGTGCTATTTTTGTTAAATGTTAATCCTGCCAAAGACTTCATTTTAACTAGCTGTTGTGGCAGTTGCTGTAATTAGGAACTTTCAGCTCTTGTAAAACCCTTTTCACACTCAATTGAATTTATTTCAATTGCCTGCTCACAATGTTTAACAGTATGTCTACACGGGAATTCTGTCATTTGTTTTGAAAATCAAAAGAAATATGCATTATAGATGCACTGATGTGGGTTTACAGTTTGACTGATATGATAACCGATAACTCTAGATAACCGATAACTTTAGACTGGTAGGCAAAATAATTACAGATGAACATCAATTAAATTTTTTCAAATATTTCTACATGATTGCAAAAACAAAAGGCAAACACATGCGGTGAACAACTGTCTTTTAAAAACCTTAACTTCAAAGTTTGAACTTTATTAATCAAATATGCTTATCTATGGCCAACCTTTGTTTTATAGACATAAAATGTACTGCTTAACCAGCAGACAAGCATGTGAAATAGTTCAACCAGTGGAAATAATATAATATATTTTATATATACCATACACTGTAAAAAATCCGTAAAAAAAACTTAAAATAACGACTTAAATTCCCTTAAATTTAAATTTACTGTAAATTTCTGTAATTTAACATCTGTAATTGTACAGTAAATTTCTGTAATTTAACATCTGTTATTTTACAGTAAATTTCTGTAATTTAACATCTGCAATTGTACAGTAAATTTCTGTAATTTAACATCTGTTATTTTACAGTAAATTTCTGTAATTTAACATATGTAATTTTACAGTAAATTTCTGTAATTTAACATCTGTAATTTTACAGTAAATTTCTGTTATTAAACATCTGTTATTTTACAGTAAATTTCTGTAATTTAACATCTGTAATTTTACAGTAAATTTCTGCTATTTAACATCTGTTATTTTACAGTAAATTTCTGTAATTTAACATCTG
>CAIGQW010002497.1:195208-228142 GCA_903798125.1 Danio choprae | reverse complement strand
GTAAATTTCTGTAATTTAACATCTGTAATTGTACAGTAAATTTCTGTTATTAAACATCTGTAATTGTACAGTAAATTTCTGTTATTAAACATCTGTAATTTAACTGTACATTTCTGTAATTTAACATTTGTTATTTAATGGCCGTTATTTTACTTTTTTTTTGGAATAATAAATAATAATAAAAGAATGGATTTATTTTTACGGTATACTTATCTAAATTATGACCTAAATGTGGTGGAAACATTATTACAATAAACAAGAAAGTACTGGAAAAAATAATAATAAAAATAAAAATGGAATAATTATGCATTCCATGCTTTGTTTATTATTATAATTGTGCAATATTACACATTTATATGATCTTAATGAAACTGTTCACAGGAAAGTGGGAACAATACTATGGACAAACAATTTGCGGGTAAAGGTTTAGAGTTCAGGTGCTGGTCTTCTGCACAATTTAAAACAATATGAAAAAAACTAAACAAACGACAAAGAAAACTACTATAAGAATTTGCATACACAGAGATGCACATCAATGTAACAAGCAACCGGTGTGAGAGTAATTAGAAAACATGGTAACAAATGTAAAACTGTGACAATGACTATGAAATACTCCTTAACAGAACATGATCATGGCATTTCGTATTTTCAATCTTTTATATTTCTTCTTTTTCTTTCTTTTTTTTGGTGGAAAAATTACAGACAGTCAATAAAGTTTCCACTTGATCCATTCAAATCATGGCCAACTCAACTTTTCCAACAGAAAAGCGGTTAATCGCCCATTGGTATGAATACCACACTAAAGCAATCCAACACTTCGAATTCAGCTTATTGAAAACACATCTCAATGATCTTCTAATTTAGTCTGAGATTTCCAAAAGTCACTGCGAAAACTGCAACATGCTTTAGTCGGCCTGATCACAATCCTCACCAAAAGGCCACAAGTCTGGGTTCTGAGAAAGGGCTTGCTCATTTTTTCGTACCAAGAGCTGTAATATGGGAATGGTTAAACCAAGCTGCATCATTGGGTTGTTGGCCGTCCACACATTCATTCATCTACCTGCGCATCAGCCAACACATCCGCTGTTTGCCTTTGAAATGCAAATTGTTGAAGTGAGGAAAGAAAAGTGGAGCTATTCTGTGGGCCACTTGGATGATGCGTAGCAGGAAGGGTCAGATCGCAGGAATGGACACAGACAGATCTGCGTTACCCCTGGAAAGAACAGAAAATGCTAATAGAGGACAAAGGCGAGATAATAAGAGGAAGCATAGAGTCGAAAAGAGAACAGTATAATGATGATGAGTTTTCCAGGGGAAAACTTAGTAATGGATCTGGCGGGATGACGGTTCTCAGGAAGAACAGAAGGGGGTCTTAACCGTCCCGTACAGATGAAGGTGAACCTATGACCAATGAAGCCAGACTGACTTCCAACAAGGATCAGCTATAAGCTGCAGGAATCTGACATCATCTTTACTGTTATGAGTATGTGTGTGTTTTCCAGCTGTAACGGCTGTTCGGGAACGTTATAAAAGTAATGATGTGAAAATCAGATTTAGGGAGTAAACAGCTAAAGCTGGGCTCACACTGCAAGTTGTATGCTGATTTATCCCCGATTTACCCCTCCTGACAATTTGAGACAAAACAAAATAAAAATCTTGTCTAGGATTGGCAATGTGCGGTCGATCAAATCGTAAACCTCACAATCAGCTCACAGACACATTGGGGTCATGCTTGATATTTAGGATTTTGAATCTGGAGGGTTACGACTGTGATTATGCCTGTAGTTTCACAATAGCGCAATGCAAAACAACGTGTGACCGTATATATATAAGTCTGATGTACGCGTCCAATGGACAGCAGAGATGAAGATGGAGAAGTTTGGCATCCAGACGAATGAGTGTATAACATTTCAAAAACACACCACAACAATTCAGACAAACAGAACATCTGGGGAGAAACTCTCAGCTGTGAATGAAAAAACGCTGCTAGAATACTAGGAAGCAAGTTTAAATGTACATGTACAGCCTATATGGTGAAGTTCTGAGGCTATTAGGGTTGTCACGATACTGAAATTCGGTACCAATCGATACTGAAATTTTAAAAACGTCCATTTCCCGCTAACATTTGAGTGCTGTTGAGCACGTTCTTAAACAGCGCTGATTTGCCATTGTGTTCACGTGCTCAACAGAAATGACTGTGATTGGCCGAGAAGGTCATCAGTTCACCGAACTCACCGCTGTTTACTGAGTGTAAACACAGCGTTTTAAAGCAGCAATTCATCAGCGGATCACTCGTATGTCAGCTTATAGACGCTCCAGTGTTCCTGTATCTGTGTTTACACTCAGTAAACAGCAGTGAGTTCGGTGAAGGATTCAGCTCATATTAGTCATCTATCAGAACAGACAGACAGCAGCTCAGTGGCTTTCTTTGAAGCCGCTGTTACATTATTTTATACTCTAAAGGCTTCCCCTATATGATAGACAGCTGCTCTTAAATATGCTCTTTGGAACAAATTTCAGCTAATTCCCCCTGGAGGATAACCTATAACTGCTGAGACCCCCTCATTTAGACGATAGTAGAATGATTTTTTGGTGTGGACCTACTGTACACATGATTACGGTGTTCACATATGGCACAACAAGTACAAACAAGTTGAGAAATTACGCAAAAAGTCTATTAAATCATTTTTGTCTGATTCTAATGCTTGGTTTGAACTTCAGATCATCTTGATCATGTCTATATGCTAAGACATACATAGTTGCTGCCATTGGAAATTGGCTGATTATCTTATATCTGGCAGATTATACACTTAGGCTCAATCACAATTCTACCCCTTAAGCCTTCCCCTTACCCCTTGTTTTGTGAGTTCACGTGAAGAGGTAGGGGTGTCCCAGTTCTCTTTTAGATTGAAGGCATAGGGCTAAGGGGAAGGGACAGATAGCCCTTCAAACTGAGATTTTTCAGGACCACACTCAAAACCAAGGGGTACGATAATCTTCCAGAATACACCATCTACAAAAGCAGCTCGGCTGCACACGAAAGTGAGGAGATGCATAAATTTGTATTTTTTGTCACTATTATGAATTTTTACAACAAACAAGCATATGTTTTTAATACATTCATAACCACGTTCGTGTTTTAACGTCATGCTTAAAAAAACCACGCTAAAATAAAAACCGCTACATTTGTCTATCTATAATCCATAATAATAACTCCTGTATAGCAGTCCCACAACATTGTCATTCGATGACACTCGAATACCCTGTCAGGAACGTCTAGTGGCTGGGAATGACCTTTTTACAGTGTCTGTTATAATGTTAATGGTGTTGTCCTGTGTTTACATAGATGAATATGGCCACGGTGTAAATGCACAGTACAGTTACGATCTCAGCCACATTATATCGTCATGATAACATGATATCGTTGCCTTTTATGATTTCCTGAAGATAATAAATAACCAATAAATAATGCAACTAGAATAACTACAGCAGTCGCGATCGTCGATTTCATATGAAGCAAGAGATCGAGATGACATATGATGACGTGTGCAGGTGTTGTAGTGGTGTCCCATTTCTTAAGGGTAAATTTTGAAACCCTTCTCCCTCACACTCTGTTTCAAGGACCAAGGGGAAGGGGAAGGGGTAGGAGTAGGTACAAAAATAGAATTGGGATTGGGCCTTAATGGCTTTCTGTTAATAAATGCTCATGAAATGTACATAAACATAAAATATTTAATATTTTTAGTAATTTATTTATTTTTTTAATTTAAAAATGTGTGATTTGAAACTGACTTGTCATTTCATTACATATGAAAACATCTCTGAGACACGGGAACATCAGTTCTACTGTTCATCGAAGTAGTTACTTTTAAGGGTTTACAATTAGATTCAACAACTCGCACTGCTTACAATGCAAATATTTATGCATTAAATTCTTCGCTTTTAAATGTTTAAACCCTCAAACCTTTAAACCCTTGAGCTTTCATCTGGCAGAATTTTGGTGAAAATTCTGTAAACACCTTTGAAGCAAAAATGCGATAAAGTGAAGCTAGCGCACACGGTGTTCCTAAAGCCACATTAAACTCTAAGTGCTTGCAAATAGCAGCATTTACTATCAGCCGAGCTGCCATAAAAACATGGTATAATAAGCTTTAAAGAGATAGTTAAACCAAAAAAATAAAAATTCAGTAATCATTTACGCACTTATGAGTTTCTTTTTTCTGCTAAACACAAATGAAGATATTTTGAGAAAAGCTTAAAACATGTTACCACTGACTTCTAATATTTTTTTAACTATGGAAGTCAATGGTTACAGGTTATCAGATTTGATCCAAATATCTTCTTTTGTGTTCAACAGTAGAAAGAAACTAAAAAAAAGAGTCTGGAACCACTTGAGGGAGAGAAAATGTTCATTTTTGGGTGAACTGTCCCTTTAAGAGTAAAAGACCAATATCTGCTCTTCACTCTGAAATACACAATGCGACACTCTACGTAGTTTTTTTTTTTTAATTAAATCACCGCTTTAATTTGATAAGCACAATATACTAATATTTTAGATGATAGCTTTGATGAATAGTCCAGTGCCATTCAACTTATTTTAGCATTTACATCAATTATAAGCTTTCCATTTCATGCCGAAGCTCCCTTGCAACATGTTAATAACACATACTGTATATAACACCGACTGATTCACTGCACATTTCAAAAGCCAGTGAAGGAAGTCATATTCCCAGTACGCAAATCCAAAACTTGTGGAATACGTCAACAAATGAAATCTACGCTGAAAAGATGTCAAGAACAGACGTGATTCTGTCGTGGCTGTGAAAGATGAATGGTTGGAAAGTTTATTCTGATCAGCTGATGCGGGAGAATAGGAGATGTTCTGCCACACATCCTCCCTTTGCAGATTTGGAGGAGGCTGGCTGGCGAACTTATAGCTCGTCTTTCATGAATTATTCGGTCAGTGTGACTTTGCTTAAGTATATGATGACCCGGGTGACGTCAGTAGCTCTGAGGATTGACATGTCAGAGCGAGATCTGAGAGCTTCATGAGCTGAAGATCTCCAGAGTCATTAACTCTATCAGAGCTCACTGACGGAGGAAGGTAGGATCGGCCCAGAGGTGTTGATGGCTGATGGATAAAAATAGAAACGGTAATAAAACACTCAATATATATGACCCTTATGTCTTATATTGCATGGATATATCTATGCAATACATTTATTTATTCATTAGTTTTCCTTTGGCTTAGTCTCTTATTTATCAGTGGTCGCCACAGCAGAATGATCCGCCAACTATTCCAGCATGTTTTACGCTGTGGATGCCCTTCTAGCCACAACCCATTACTGGGAAACACACACTCATACACTACGGCCAATTTAGATCATCCAATTCAACTATAGCGCATGTGTTTGGACTGTGGGTTAAACCAGAGCACCCGGAGGAAACCCACGCCAACACGAGGAGAACATGCAAACTCCACACAGAAATGCCAACTGGCCCAGCCAGGACTCAAACCAGCGACCTTCTAACTGTGAGGTGACAGTGCTAACCACTGAGGCACTGTGCCGCCTGCAATACATCGTATGGTCATAATTATAGATTTTTTTCTTCTATGCCTAAAACCAATGATGTTCCATCAAGATATTTTTGTAATTTTCCTACAGTAAATATATCAAAAATTAAATGTTGATTAGTAATGTACATAAGCACTTCATTTAGACAACTTTAATGTCTTTGTGTAATGGATTTGCTGAGACTTGTTTTAGTATGTTGATGCACTTCCAACTGAAACTGACTATTGAGTAGGGAGCAGGGTTTTATTTCAATATGTTGATGTACTCGATGAGAATGAAGTTACATGCATTGCTCAGGTGTGATTTTTTCACAGACTTCGACAGAGTCTTTATGGTTTTTTCTATTGGATTGGAGTCAGGCGATTGGCTGGGCCTTTCTACAGCTTGATTTTCTTTCTCTGAAAGCATTTGAGAGTTTTGGATCATTGTCTTGCTGAAATGTCCACCCTGGTTTCATCTTCATCCTCCTGCTAATGTAGATGCTGGACTGAAGCAGCCAATATTCATTTACAGAAAGGGCAGAGGGTTGCTAGAGAGAATTTATGATATGGCACCTGTCAAAATGAATGATGACTTCCGGCCCGCCTCTTTAGGATGAGACTTTTGGTTTAAGACACACCCCCTTTGATATATACTTTATTCATTCATTCATTCATTTTCATTTCGGCTTAGTCCCTTTATTAATCTGGGGTCGCCACAGCGGAATAAACCGCCAACTTATCCAGCATATGTTTTACGCAGCGGATGCCCTTCCAGCTGCAACCCATCTCTGGGAAACATCCATACAAACCCATTCACACTCATACACTACGGACAATTTAGCTTACCCAATTCACCTATAGCGCATGTTTTTGGACTTGTGGGGGAAACCGGAGCACCCGGAGGAAACCCACGCCAACACAGGGAGAACATGCAAACTCCACACAGAAACACCAACTGACCCAGCCGAGGCTCGAACCAGCGACCTTCTTGCTGTGAGGCGAACGTGCTACCCACTGCGCCACTGTGAGGCCCTATATACTTTATACTATCCGTAATTTGAGAAAATGAAACAAAGTCCACCCCTAAAGGGGGCGTGGCTTAAACTGGAAAACCCGACCTAAAGGGGCAGGGTCGGAAGTCATCAATCATTTTGACAGGTGCCATAGCATATTTTCTCTGTGTTGCTGAATAACTACTGAGAGATTTCAGCTGCGGTCCGGGCATTCACTGCCTTTCTTACACTCTCCCATGTGTTCAATACAGTCATTTCATTTGATTACACATAACTTTATTTGTAAACTAATTAGTTTTGGTCTCTTTGCATACATGGATTTCTTGTTACCAACATCCGGTGAAGATTCAACAGCATCTTTAGAAATATATGTTCTGATTTACTGTATATAAAACAGAGTTTAAGGCAAGTACATTATAAGTAACCTAAAAATAACAGCAATCCCTTTCCTTTTTTTAAGTGGAAAAGTCATTTGATTACAGTAACTAGTTACTTTGTAACAAATTACACCCAACACTTATGCATACTTATGCGTAAATACAGTGAACAACGGTGGACAATGACAAATGTCATTTTTGGGTGAACTATCACTTATTTTTAGCGCAGCGGTAGACCTTACAGTTATGCTAACCCCAGCAAAATCACTAATAAATGGCTAAATAACACAATAAAAAATAGCTAAGTGATACAGTAAAGCGTTCTGTTACTTTAAGCGCTAATCGGACAAAAGAAAAGCACTGAAAATCCTAACGCAATGGCTTTTACATCACTCATGCATTCCTGTAATGAAAAATCGGTTACGACCGCAGGGTTACAATTACACTTCTCTGAACTGTAACCTCAAACAAACCTCAAAATCAGCAGTCTTTGTAGCAGGCGCTTATAAATTCACAACTTAATCATAAGCCAATATTAAATCTGACAGTGGCTTCCGTCTCCTCGGCGGATGGCACTAAATAATCAAACGAAACTGGCAGGAGCACAAAGTCATTTCCAGTTTTTGTGAGACATGTGGACACCAAATCTGAAGCCCGAAGCCTGCGACGTCTGTTAAACTCTCCATAAAGACGCATGTGCCAGCGAGAGCCTGGCACAGCAGCTCCATATGCGTGCCCTGTTGCCCCCGCCGCGTGCTTTAAAAGCAGATCGCTGCAGTAAAAGGCCTGTTTATTTGTGTTTCTCTCACGTTTTAATGGCTGCCTCTGAGGCCCGAAGAGCTCCTTTCTCTTACACGGATAGCGGAGCCGTGGTGGCTTATGAGTATAATAAAAAAATAATAAGGCTGAAACGTTGATCGATGGCTTTAATTTAAACATCATACATGTGTTATTTTTGGTCCATCAGAATTTATTACGCTCGCACTTTCTGTTTTATGACAGTCGACACAGCACATACGCAACCTGACATGAAAGTTAAAGCAATCAGCTGCTGCTTATGGATTGCAGAAGGCTTTTACAAGCAGCCGTTGGGTGTCACGTTGTCAAACAGTGGTGATATATATTATATATATATTCTATATTGTTCGCGTGCTTGAGTTATGGGATTCAGAGCATGAAGTTGACTAGCGCAGGCTGGGTGTTGTGTAGGAAATTGGGTTTGTTATATAATGTCAATTACTGTGCTTGTATGGCAGGATAGTGTGGGTATCACTTTTCTACAGTGCTGAATCGCATGTATTTACTGTGAACTTATCATAGTCGTAACATAAACTGGATGATAACTAGCTACTTTCCCTAAACCTACCGCTGGACTAACCTTAATCCTTGTAGTTACCTTAGATATCCCAGTACTTTCTGACAAAAGTCCTTTCTCCTATCTAAGTTTTAGGAACAACAAATAATAACTTGTCTTCTAGTTGATCATTTGGTATCAGAAGTGGCTTATATAAAAGGCCTCTAGATTACGCTTATTTGACCAAAATAAAATCATCATGCCTTGATTTTTTATTATTTAATTAGGACATTAAGGTCTGACTTTGCTTAGACAAAAGTCTTGTCATTTAACAGAAATAATGTACAGTATAGAATATAAAGTCATGGTGCAGTGGAAAAAGAATGAATATTGTGTTTGACTCCAATGAGCTTGGAGGACTGCATCCATACATCTCTGCAATGACTCAAATCACTTATTAATAAAGTCATCTGGAAAGGCAAAGAAAGCATTCCTGCAGGTCTCCTAGAGTTCATCAAGACTCTTTGGATTCATCTTTAATGCCTCCGGCTTCATCTTACCCCATACATGCTCAATAATGTTTATGTCTGGTGACTGGGCTGGCCAATCCTGGAGCACCTTCTTTGCTTTCAGGAACGTTGATGTGGAGGCTGAAGTATGAGGAGGAGCGCTATCCTGCTGAAGAATTTGCCCTCTCCTGTGGTTTGTAATGTAATGGGCAGCACAAATGCCTTAATACCTCAGGCTGTTGATGTTCCCATCCACTCTGCAGATCTCTCGCACACCCCCACACTGAATGTAACCCCAAACCATGATTTTTCCTTCACCAAACTTGACAGATTTTTGTGAGAATCTTGGCTCCATGCGGGTTCCAGTAGGTCTTCTGCAGCATTTGTGATGATTGGGATGCAGTTCAACAGATGATTCATCAGAAACATCTACCTTCTGCCACTTTTCCAAATGATCAACTAGAAGTCAAGTTATTATTTATTGCTCTTCCAACTGGGATCGACGACAAGACCTTTGTCAGGTAGTGTGGATTATTCACTTATCCACATGATAATAAAGTGTATTATAAAGTCCATAAATCATATTATTGAAGCTTTGTGTGATTTCACCAAGTAGGACGTTCCCGGATCAACATCTATATTGATCTACGTCCCTATTTACACCTGATAAATCCTGATCATCTTTGTTCAGTCAGACTTAAACTAAAAACTCAGACAGGCTAAAACCATCAGTGTTTGAGTTTCATTGTTTTGCTTTATCCATACAATCTCCTCTGTGAAGCGCAAGACTCCTAAACTTCAAAATGCTGACATAATGTCATTTGGGAGATGTAAAGTTTATGTACTGTATGTGGCCTGAACAACCAACGGTGTTTACACTTGGCCAAGTCACGTCTTGAATCAATCTCAAACCGCATCATGCTTTTGAGTGTTTTGATTATTGGATTGATATCAAATGCATTTTCTATGGCATTTACTGTACGACTGATCTTTTCATGATCTGGCAAACCAAAAACACACCTTGAAGAGCTCAGTAAGATATTGGCAACGGGTTATTTTGTGTTTTTCCTTCAGTCCTTGGTTGCCAGTGTGTATTTCATCAGACGGACTGGTGGTTTAGCTAATTGTTTCTCCATGCCCGCTGCTGAAGCACACTTTCCATACCACACTGTCCACATTAAAACTCATACATTTGTTCTAAATTTGAACTGTCTTCCATTCGGGTCTCACCATCTTGTCTGTGTTGGATTATGTCATTACAATTACATTGTTTTCAGAACAGAGCGTGCAGCGTTTCAACTTTCTAGATGCAGATGTCAGCCCCACAAACGCAGGAAACTTGAATTCAGGTATTAAAGGGAATAGTTCACCCCAAAATGTTAATTCACTCAGTTTTATCTCCCTCAAGTGGTTCCAAACCTTTAAGAGTTTCTTTATTCTATTGAACACTAAAGATATTTTGAAGAAAGCTGAAAACCTGACAGAATTTGCCATTTTTAGTGAACTATCCCTTTAATACTTCAACCATAACATTTATTTTATTTAATTTATAAAAACATTTATTAACTTTTTTTGTTTGTTTTATTTTATTTATTGTTTTATTTTTGTTTTGTTTTGTTTTATTTTATTTTTTTAAAACAAATTTTGTTTTGTTTTATTTTATTTGTATCTATTTATTTTTTGTTTTGTTATATACTTTTTATTTTATTATTATTATTATTTTTTATTTATATATATTTTTATTAATATTAATATTTAATATTAATATTTTATTTTAATTGCACCCAGAGTTAAAACACATCCAGTTAAATTGCAGATAAATTTAGATTGCAATAAATAATAGCTAATTATTTGATTGCAAATAAATACATAAATCCGAATCCTCTGTGTTATTAATTACACATTCTCATATATGATTGTAACAAAAGTTGTATTAAATATGTTCATTAAATGACTAAACTGGGTGTTTTTTTGTCAAATTATATAATTAAATCTATGGTCACACTTTATTTTAATGTACAATTCATGCTATTAACAAGCCAAGACTTTTAGCTCAATAAACTACTAATTAGCTGCTTGTTAATAGTTAATAAGGTAGTTGGGCTTGGCTCTTGCTTAGGATTAGTGATGTAAAATAAGATCATACTTTGTAAGTGCTAATAAACAGTTTATTAATCAATATCTCATTAATTAGCAGGTAATAAGCCAATAGTAGTAATCCACACCAGCAATGTGAATTGTTACTTAAACTAAAGTGTTACCAAATATATTTATCAAGCACAAATGCGTATCAATACAATGGTTGCACTTTATTTTAGAGTATGTGTATGTGACGGGGGGCCTCACAGTGGCGCAGTGGGTAGCACGTTCGCCTAACAGCAAGAAGTCGCTGGTTCGAGCCTCGGCTGGGTCAGTTGGCGTTTCTGTGTGGAGTTTGCATGTTCTCCCAGTGTTGGCGTGGGTTTCCTCCGGGTGCTCCGGTTTCCCCCACAAGTCCAAAGACATGCGGTACAGGTGAATTGGGTAAGCTAAATTGTCCGTAGTGTATGAGTGTGAATGGGTGTGTATGGATGTTTCCCAGAGATGGGTTGCAGCTGGAAGGGCATCCGCTGCGTAAAACATATGCTGGATAAGTTGGCGGTTCATTCCGCTGTGGCGACCCCAGATTAATAAAGGGACTAAGCCGAAATGAAAATGAATGAATGTATGTGACGGTGCACTTCAATAAGGTAGTGCACATGTTACTACTCCGTTCTCCTCAACACGAAGCATTATTTGTGGTTATCTTTATATTAAAGTAAAAAAAAACAAAAAACAGTAACATTAGAATTGCCTGTACTGCCACTTTTCATCAATTTCCTTACTTTTGATCAATCCTTTTTTGATCAATCCACCCTTACTGAAGTATTAATGTCTTTAAAAACACTGTATTATATTACATTTATTCCAGCATAGAATACCAAGGTGAAATGTCTGAGGTCAAAACTGCCTGATGTGGTTTTTGGTGCAAGAATTTGGATCTTGTTTGTTGCATATTTGCAAGTTGTTTTTTTTCAGAAACCAACATTTTTATGAGTGCACAGTTACAAAACATGCAAACACACCATTCTGCACAATAAAGGAATATAAAACCCCTACAAACAGATCAAACCACACCACTAGAAGCATTATTCACAGACTGTACGATTCCTCAAGAGATGTGTGAACTGTTTGTTTGCTAATATAGGAACTTTAAGTGCCAAGACAGGAAAACAGCTGCAAATTTCCAAAGAGCGCCTACACTGTATGTTTTAAACTTTCCAAGAGCTTCAGACGTTGGTTCACTGCAAAATATGCGACCCCAAAAATTCCTGCACCCCTTTCATCCTCAAAATTCAAGCAGGAGTAAGATCTTTAATGCCTTTTTTATCGTCCTGCCAATGATTTGTTTGCTTATTAGGTCATCAAAATATTAGAGAAGTGTAATCGCAGGTCATGCCTGGATCATAGTGCCACACTAAACTGTATTCAGCCAGGGCCTATTTAACTAAAGTCCTGAGACCATCAATTATTGGAATGAAAAGCTAATACAGTCCAGATGTGTCCCGCTGGTTTCCAGAAAAGCCGAAGAGGAACACAGATTCTTTCTGAGTATTAAACTGATCAGACTAGAGCAAGGAGCTAATTATGGCTAGTTAATGAGAATGACATGCAAAGTGTATTAAAACAGAGTCACATTAAAGGGGTAGCGCACCCCAAAATGAAAATCCCATTCTTATTTAATCACCCTGATATTTCAATGCTACACTGTAAAAAATACAGGGTTCCACACCTTAACACGAATCAAAAAAGTTGCTTAACAAATTTAAGTGGGTTGAACATAAAACAATGAAGCCCCCCCCAAAATCTTAAGAATTGTGTTGTTCAGCTCATTTTAATGAAGTAGCTTGAACAAGCACCAAAATACTGGTATATAACATTCTTTCCATCAGGATAGCAAAAAGACTAATAATAATAATAATAATAATAATAATAGGGGTGGCGCGGTGGCGCAGTGGGTAGCACAATCGCCTCACAGCAAGAAGGTCGCTGGTTCAAGCCTCGGCTGGGCCAGTTGACATTTCTGTGTGGAGTTTGCATGTTCTCCCCGTGTTTGCGTGGGTTTCCTCCGGGTGCTCCGGTTTCCCCCACAAGTCCAAAGACATGCACTATAGGTGAATTGGGTAAGCAAAATTGTCTGTAGTGTATGTGTGTCAATGAGTGTGTATGGATGTTTCCCAGTGATGGGTTGCAGTTGGAAGGGCATTCGTTGCTTAAAAACATATGCTGGATAAGTTGGCGGTTCATTCCGCTGTGGTGACCCCAGATTAATAAAGGGACTAAGCCGAAAAAAAATGAATGAATGAATTAATGACTAATAATAATAATAATAAAAATAATAATAATAATAATAATAATAATAATAACAACACTGTATTTGTTAAACATACAGAACCAAAACACCCATAAAAACTATGTCTGCTGTGAATATGCATTAGCTCTGTGGAACCCATATTAACAGGTGATATAATATAATGTTAGTATGAACTCACTGCCATGACAATATTCATCAACACATTCACCAATGCATTACAGGCTTAATAAAAATGTATTTAAACATAAAATCAATAGCTATGTTTGGATCCACCTATTTTAATGCACATTTTTGTAATACTGCAATAAAAATGCTTAATGGAAATGCCAAGGTGTGCATAAATAAACTTTTATCTGATAAGAAAACTACAGTACGTACATAAACTACATGGAAACCTAAAAAAAAAAAAAAAATAGTAAAAGTTTCCCAGCCATGCTCATTCATATAAAGACAGTGGTGACCAACATTAAAGGGACAGTTCACCCAAAAACGAAATTACTCTCCCTCAGACCAGTCGAAATGTTGGTGACTGATTTCTTCAGCTGGACATTGAAGTAGATTTTGATAATCATTGATGATTCATGAAATGGAATTATTCATTTTCTTTTCGGCTTAGTCCCTTTATTAATCTGGGGTTGCCACAGCGGAATGAACCGCCAACTTATCCAGCATATGTTTTACGCAACGGATGCCCTTCCAGCTGCAACCCATCACTGGGAAACATCCACATACACTCATTCACACACATACACTACAAACAATTTAGCTTACCCAATTCACCTATACCGCATGTCTTTGGACTTGTGGGGGAAACCGGAGCACCCGGAGGAAACCCACGCAAACACAGGGAGAACATGCAAACTCCACACAGAAACGCCAACTGACCCAGCCGAGGCTCGAACCAGCAACCTTCTTGCTGTGAGGCGATCGTGCTACCCACTGTGCCACTGTGAGGCCCAAAATGGCATTAATGGCTACAAAAATAATAATAATAATAAATAAAAAATAATAATAATTGTGGCTCCTGATGATACAATATGTATGATCTTATAAAGCATAATATTATAATGAATCCTCTGCTAGATCCAACAAAACATACAAGTTCTTCAATATACAGTATTAAGTACTCCATTAACCCCCTAGGTGTTCATTTTGCATGACTTGAACCCGAGCAAGTAAAGTTGTGCCAGTCAACTTGTTGCATTTATTTCTTTTTTTGATGAACTATGGTTTAAATGACATATTTTTTATCAAACGGAAAATAAAAAAGGATAGATGGACAGATAACAACACAAGGAGACAAAACTGATGTTCTCAATTTTAATTAATCGGGTAAATTACGCCTTTTAACCCCAAATCAAATCTTAATATGATTCAAAATGGTTATGCGTGTGTTCCTATTTTGGTCTATATTACATAAATCAACTCCCAGGAACATTCTGTCAAGTCAAGAGATCACAGATAACGTTTAGATCTGAGAGGATGAAGGCCATCTAAGAGAATTCCAGCAGACCCCCCGTCCTCGATTTTCGACTCCTTGCAAATGTGTCACTCTAATGAATTCAATGAATCACATTTACAATAGTTTACAACCCTGATTGCGCTGTAATCCAAGTTGGAATTTGATCCAAACGCTTGTCTAAACCAGCCTCATTATATTTCTTACAGATGGCCCACTTAAGCTCCTGTTACATCTAATTGCAACCGTATGAAGGCGATGTGTCGTGAGTGCATCAAGACTTTGACCTGCCAGGTGTTTTTGAGGTTTGAGCACCGCCGCGTGAGTGCGGTTTGGGATTCGTGTATGGTACCGCCAATGTACTTTTCTCTTTCACGTCAAAATTTGCTTGCTCATGTATCCTGGTGGTTGTTTCCACATTTTTATTTGTATTTTTTAATCAAACGATAATGCAATGATGTGAACGTTTAATTTTGTCCTTCTTTTGTGGCATGAACGAAGCGTGCTAAGCCTCCGCTTGCATTTGCTTCATAAATAAAGCCGTTTATTCCTGATTTAATTGTTTTACATTTTCTTTTCCACACAGTGTGCAACTGGATTTCAATTTCTTTTGACATTTGTGCAGTTTATGCGAAAGCATTCATTCGTATCGCCCTAGGAGCCTTCGTGAAGGATATTATTTAAAAAAATACACAAAGATAGAAGGCCCAATCACACACATGCAATGCAGCAACAGCTGAAACGGAAGTGACATTGTTTTATGTCCTGCACAATGTTGTTAAAATAGCAAATGCATTTGTGCCTAATTGAGCACAATCGGTTTCCGCATTCATGCTGGTCGGTAAAGGAAAGCCTGGGGAACTGTTTGCACATTGCGATTTAGAGGCGACTGAAAAAGACCGAGCCATTGATCAACTAAAACCTAGTCTAAAGTCATAGGTGCAGTTTTTTAAATTATTATTAAAAAGGCACATTAGTTATAGGTGGGTCCAATATGGGGTAAATGTTGCTTATTACACACACAGGGATGCACAGCAGCACAGAAATATCATTAAATATGAACTATTATAGGATTAAAATGTTAAATATTATGATTGTCTTGATAAATATAAAAACTGTACACACATTCTTCACCTTAGGGGGCTTTGGTAAATGTGGCTTGTTCTGTAAGAAGTTCTGCTCGTTTTAATCTTGCGCACGAGTAGATTTGTTTCATAACTAGAGAAGCATTCAGTTTTTCCCATTACAAAGTCTAGCAAATCTGCTTGGTGCAACCGCAACTCGCTCTAAAAGGGAATGGGAGATGATGATGAGACTCTGATTGGTTTAACGCATGTTATGCCCAAAACACACACATTATTTGTTAAAAGAGTAAGGACAAACCCACGCCATCTTTCCCATCCTTAAAAAAGCAAACACGGATGTCCTAAGAGCACCTGCACCATGTGCTTTAAACCATTTGCTTAGCCCAGAATGTTCTAAATGGTCATATTAAACAAACAGGCACTGAGACTTTAAATTCAGGCTATTTCCTTCAGCTTATCTTGGGCCAACAACATTTGGATTTCATCTGTGTGCCAAACAAAACCAAAGCTAACAACAATCTTATTTTAATAGATATGATGGACGCTAAATGAGCAGACACCTCAGTGTAGCTCATTTGTTCATCTGTAAGGATCATGGCTTTGATGATATCTAGTCTCTGCAATGACGATACCTTCTCTCTAACAACAAACAAAGCTGCTCTCAGGTCATCGGGATGTGTTCACCACACTGCTCTGGATGAAAGTGAATGGGAAATGTTCCAGGCCTGCGAGCTCATACCTCTCCACATTTGAGTTTAGCTTATTTCCTCTCCTTTGATGGCATATTTGCCTCATCAAGGAGGGTGTGTGGTAAGGTTTAAAAAAAACAACAACTAATAATACAATCTTGGGTGATGTTTTAATCTTTGTGGGAGTTTCTACTGCAGCGTTTAATGCATTTATTTGACCATTAAAACATCAAATACAAAATCTATATTTGAGTCAATATGTAGCCACTGCTCATTCATTATGTGTGGATCTATTGTTACTTTTTTGAGATAAAAGTAAAATGTCAGATTAGTATAACTATCTTAATCCTCTAAAGGAAAAAAAAAAGCAGGAGTCAACTACAACATCAGCGTTACATGCTGAAATAAAACATTACTGTTAGATATAATGAAGAAATAATTCTTCCTTTGCATTCATTCATTCATTTTCCTTCAGTTTAGTCCCTTTATTCATCAGAGGTCGCCCCAGCGGAATGAACCGCCAACTTATCCAGCATATGTGTTACACAGCAGATGCCCTTCCAGCTGCAACTCATTACTGGAAAACACCCATACACTCTCATTCACACTCATACACTATGGCCAATTTAGTTAATCCAATTCACCTGTACCGCATGTGTTTGGACTGTGGGGAAACCGGAGCACCCGGAGGAAACCCACGCCAACACGGGGAGAACATGCAAACTCCACACAGAAATGCCAACAGATGCAGCCGGGACTCGAACCTTCTTGCTGTGAGGCGACAGTGCTAACCACTGAGCCACGTCACCCTTCTTTCTTTGCAACTAACTTAAAGAAAACACACACACACACACACACACACACACACACACACACACACACACACACACACACACACACACACACACACACACACACACACACATATACACACACACACACACACACACACACACACACACACACACACACACACACACACACACACACACACACACACAAAAACAAAATATTAAAATAAATGTCTATTTTTATAAAATGTAACTTTTTTTATTATTAAATGATTAATTTTGAGCGGCGCGGTGGCACAGTGGGTAGCGCTGTCGCCTCACAGCAAGAAGGTCGCTTGTTCGAGTCTCGGCTGGGTCAGTTGGCATTTCTGTGTGGAGTTTGCATGTTCTCCCCGTGTTTAAGTGGGTTTCCTTCGGGTGCTCCGGTTTCCCCCACAAGTCTAAAAACATGCACTATAGGTGAATTGGGTAAGCTAAATTGTCTATAGTGTATGTGTGTGAATGAGTGTGAATGGATGTTTCCCAGTGATGGGTTGCAGCTGGAAGGGCATCCGCTGTGTAAAACATATGCTGGATAAGTTGGCGGTTCATTCCGCTGTAGCAACCCCAGATTAATAAAGGGACTAAGCCGAAAAGAAAATGAATGAATGAATGAATGATTAATTTAATTTTGACCTAGTTTTCGGTTTTCCCGCCATTATTATTTGAGCTGCATCACCTGTTTTCCATTCACTTTGTATTCACAAAATTTCAAGTAAGAGTTGCCTGTTTGGACACCTGTTGGACCATAAAACTTTTCTGTGGATTGATCTGCCTGTCTCTCATGCACTCTATCCTTGATCTATTCCTGACAAAATGTCAAAACCAGTAAATGGCATGAATATTTTCTGAAATACAGTAGTCCATGAAAGCAATATTAAAACCAATAAATGACTGACACTTTACAGCATTACTCTTGAAGCAGTCTTTGGTTTTGCCATAAAACATGTAAAAGTGTTCACCTGATGGATACATTCACGTATTAAATTTCTCCGTGACTTACAAGTCAAACAATAAGAAACACAGAACACATGTTTGTTTGGTATCGTTAGTCATGTCGGCAAGAATAACTGCCTGGAATAATAAAAAGCCAAACCCGGACGTACTGAAATACAGCTCCTCCACTGCAGCTCCTGAATCAACGCCAACCTTAAAATATTTGTCCAGAGGAAAACTTAAAAGTGCTTTTAATAATTCCGAAGCAAATGCAACTGATATATGATATAATATAAAAGATTCTCCGAAAAGTGAGCTTGCTGAACAGACGACCACTCTTCCCCAAGACGCCAACTGATACTTCCTATTACATCTCCAAGGGCCTACAGGCAACATACAGCCCTAGTTGGAGAAAAGCCCCAGAGAAACGCCTGAGGTCAAGCCGGGCTGTTGAAACATCCAATTTACCGCACACATTTCCTTGGCCTTCCGTTTTGAAACCCATCGACATGGCAATCGGCCCACAGACGGCTGTGTTGACCTTAGCGGGGCTCCGATGGGATTGAGGAACGTTCAGGAACTCCGACGTCAGCCCTGATCAAGTGCTTCACAGCTTCTCACCTCTCTCTACCAAAGCAGGAACCGGGATGATTTTTTTTTTTTTTTTTGCGTGAGCCAGCAGCTGAATGTGTGTCTTGGCACGAGCCTCGGACTTTATGGCCGACTGGAAGACAGCTGTCTGAAGCAGCATCAGAGTAACAGCACCACGCTGAGGGAAACGGGTTCAACTGTGTTCAATAAGGAAGCTTTTGCTTTTGATTAATGACCATTGCATACTTCAAGACCTGCTTAGGATGTGCTAGAATCAATGACGGAAAGGATAGTGCTCTAGATTTTGGGGTTCGGTTAAGCACTAGGGGTAGGAGAAGAAAAAAAATGAAAAAAATTCTAAATTAATTAAATTAGATTTTGATGGTTGCGATGTTGTGGGAATGAGCTAGAAACAGAAAAAAAATGTTGCCAGGTGCATGTGTGTATGCTACCTAATTTGCTTCACAGCGTTCCCCATCATGGGAACTCCAACGTGTGTCTGGAACCAGACATATGGGAGTTTGCCAGAGGACCAATCACTCTGAAGAGTCAGAAAACGGGCCAATGAATGCCATAAGAATTAGCTGAGGTCAGCTCCACAGCTGACAGCGATTAGCCATTAGTGGGCTGTAAAAGCCAGCAGCTGAGCAGTGAGTATTAGAATTTTGCTTCAGAGCATCTCACGAGACTGAAGACACTCTATCTGCCAACCTGATTTCAAGACTGAAAGCAGTTTACTCACCAGTGTGGGAGATGACGCGACAGCTGCGGTCGATCTGGGCTTTCCTGTCCCCTGGGCGTTTCGCTGGTGTGCACAAAAAGAGCAGTTTTCCATTAAAAGAGCGGATTTTCCTAAGAGAGTAACACAGTCAATCAATATCTTTTTCAAGACGCTGTTCTGACTGTGCGTTTCTGGACGCGGTTTTTCCTATCTCCGGATGAGCATAGCTGTTGCACAGCTGAGATTGTGGCTTCCAAGCCACCCCCGTTGCTCCCCATAAAGCGGTCTTGCTAGAACCTCTCCTCCTTAAACCGTGTTTTTTCCGGTGTGCAATGAGGGCCAAGCATGGCAGTAAACGGTCCTCCCCATCGGGGAGGATGCCCTGTGCCTCTTCGGCGCACAAGCATCGGCATTTTTTGATTATTTATTGACTGGTTTATATTTTATTAGGTCTTTGAATTAGTCGATTATGCACAGGGACCTGGTGCTCCGGCACCTCTGCCTGTTGGGGTTTCAGGTCTCAATCACGGTGCACTTACTAACAGCGCATCGGGCAATCGCTGCCCTGTTCGATAAATTCAGCAGTTACAGTGGTCTCACTGAAGTTTTCAGAGGCTGCTGGGGCATATGACACTTGTAGTCACTATCACGCCACTTATTTGTTCATATGAGACCATTTCAGCGCTGGCTTAGGGCATATGTCTGGTTTCAAACACACGTTGGAGTTCCCATGATGGGGAACGTCTTGGTTACGTACGTAACCCACGTTCCCCGAATAGGGAACATTGACGTGTGTCTTCACTGCCACAGCAGCTGAGTCTCCAGCTGTTAGCTGAGTGATCGGCTCTTCAGCAGGGAAAAATTCTAATGCTCACTGCTCAGCTGTTGACCTTTATAGCCCACTAATGGCTAATCGTTGTCAGTTGTGGAGCTAAGCTCTGCTATTTCATTTGCCATTCATTGGCCCATATTCTTACTCTTCAGAGTGATTGGTCGTCTGGCAGACTCCCATAAGTCTGGTTCCAGACACACGTTGGAGTTCGCTATTCAGGGAACATGGGTTACGTACGTAACCAGGACGTACCCACGCTTTCATGGACACAAGATTCAAGGACTTTTTAAAGCACCCTTAATTTTAAATCAAGCACTGTTGTAATTCATACCCCATCATATGTTCAAAAAAACTTTAATAAAATGTGTTGAATTCAATGCGGTTTTTAAAAATATTGATAAAATGTGCGTTATTAGTCAGTGTTTTTGTACAAAATGTACGATTTTTTAATTTAAGATTTGTCATTAAACAATTAAGTACAATAGTTGAAATAAAACAACAAACAAATTTAATTTCAAATTTTATTCAAGCACTTTCAGAGACCTTTGTTTGTATTTAAGTACTTTCAAGGCCTTGAATCCATATGTCTGAAATTCAAGTACTGTTAAGCACTTTCAAGAAGCGTGGGAACCCTGGCTTCATTATATCAAAGATGGACAAACTTAAAGTGATAGTTTGGCCAAAAATAAAAACGTATTCATTGTTTACTCACCCTCAAATGGTTCTAACCCTTCGATAGTATTTGTCAATAGTTACAGGTATTAGATTCTTCAAAATATCCTTTTTATTGAACAGAAGGAGGAACTCATGAATGTTTGAAACAAACAGTGAGTCTGGGTGAACTTTACTTTTAATAATTATAGACAATGTGCTGTGCTTCTCGTCTGGTGTGCGAATGGATTCAGGACGCTGTTCAAATTCCTGCTGCTCTGCAAATCAAAACCTCAAGTTGTTTCAAGTAAGGTAATCTTCTAGACCGATGTGAGGTCAACTTCAGCATGGACACTGACTACAATATAATTATATGTCACCATAACAGCAATGATTACACTCATTACTGATGATATAGTTCAGCAAACATGGGTTGGGAAAGAAAATGTACTACTGCACAGTTTCGCAAACAAATTAAGCTTTATGAACTAGTGTTTTAAAGCTAGTTCCAATGGCTCTGAACTAAAAGCAATTAGAAAATAAAAGCAAAGCCAAAATATAGGTGTAACAACTCGCTGGATGACATGATGAGATGGGAACACAATATTAAACAAAAGACGGATTTATTGATAAAGACTTACTGGATACAAAGGCACAGGACACTCAGACAGGACAACGAGGTGTAGACAATACAATACCGGACAACGAAGGATACACACAGAAGGGTATAAATAGATAGGGGGATGATTAAACTAATGAGACACAAGGGATGAACACAGGTGAAACAAATGGACACTGACGATGGCGGGAAACAGAACAAAGGGATCACATGATGACAACAGAAGCACATGGACATGACAGACCACTGACAATAGGTCATTTATATACAGATGAAGGCAAAATGATTAGAAAATTAGGTAACTCTTTAGTTTAGGTCACAATTAAGAATATGAAAAAAACAATAATTAGCTGTTTATTAATAGTCAGTGAGGTAGATGTTGGGTTTAGGTTTTTGGTAGGATTAGGGGTGCAGAATAAGATCATACTTATTATAACTACCAATGAACAGTTAAATTCTTAAAAATAGGCAGGTAATAAGCCAGTAGTTAATCGCATGAATTGTGACCTAAACTAAAGTGTTATCGAAAATTATTATTATTATACTTTTTTATAAATTCACAGAAGGGCTAACACATTTTCACAAATTCTGGTTAAAATAAAAAGTTGTGAAGATATGAAGAAATATGAAAAAAATGTAGGTAAGAATCATTTTGGAATCGGGTTGTGGATCGTCTATAAGAAGCCTATTGAGCACATGTGTGATTTGACAATGCACTTGTCAGCAAAGCTGAAGCTGGACTTGCTTACTGCAAACGCATCCAAGCTAACGGGTATTACAAGAATTCAAGGTCTCTCATCATCATCCAGAAAGGCTTATAAAACCATGAAGGGCTCCATCATTTATGGATGAGATGTGTGATGAAAAGACACACATATGCACATCTATTGATGGATCTGTTAGTGTTGAGCCAAATCTGGCTTTGAGATAAGGTGGAATTTTTACAGCTATATAAATGCTGTGAGGAAAGGCATAAATCGCGTTCGAGCCCAATGAACGTCAATGTTTGGAGTACACAATGACCATAATGTAACGAAAACTGATGCAGCGAGTATATTTCAAAAGTAGAAAAGTAACAAAACAAATGTTGCTCAAGGGAAAGGGAGGGAAAGCCCTCTGTCAAGCCGAACTTCCTCAAGTCAACGTGCCCAAGAAAACAAAAATGGCTGAATGTGTCCAAGAGGCCGTAACACAGACAGGATCTACCTAATGTTTACACAGGTGGGCTTCTATTCAGCCATGTGGTTGGCAAAGAGAAAGGCAGACTGGGAGAGGAGAGTGTGATAAAAGTCAAGCTGAGAGAGACAAGGAGATGGAGGTAGAAACAGAGGAAGGGAAGAAAGTGGTGTTGTAACAAAAACAGTTACAAGGAAGAGTGATTGATTCTTTGACAAGAAGTTCACTGGAAGAGGATTGTTTGGTCCTCTTTATTAAAGAGTACAAAACACAAGAGAAGATAAATCTTGATTTAGGCTGCCCACACACAAGAGTCAAACTGAAAGATAGAAAGATTTTCTTAGTCTTCCAGTACAAATATCAAAACAGGTGCACAGAGCAATATTTGAAAATATTATATATTATACAATGATTTGCCCAATTACCCTAACTTGCATAGTTAACCTAATTAACCTAGTTGAGCCTTTAAATTGCATTTTAAGCTGAATACTAGTATCTTGAAAAATATATAGAAAAATATTATGTACTGTCATCATGGCAAAGATAGGACTTTGCCAAATACGATGCGATCCTGGATTAACATCTATGTTGATCCTGGAACATCATTTTTGTTGGAAAATGTATTCTACTGTATACCTATTCCCTACCCCTAAACCCAGCCATAACTGTAAAATATTCCCAAAATCAGAGGGGAATAATAGTTGGATAACAATCATGTAGAAGTGCATAAACCTAACCATAAGCCTAAACTTAACATAAACTGTAAACGTATTCCTAGATTCTGATTGGAATGTTGTTCCAAGATCAACATAGATGTTAATCCAGGAACATGTCCTACTTGGTGAAATCAGGTTGGCGCAGGTGTAAACATACACTATGACTCAAAGAATTAAGGTAGCTCTGAAGTCAATAAGGGATTTTTGACGTTGAAGTGACACATTGATAAAGGTATCAGAATTTAAAACACATGACATGCAGAAACTGACAGTTTACTTGGATACTGAAATGTTGAATTGCAACAACAATCATTCAACGTTACAAAGACATCAGAGAATTATAGTCCTATAGGCTGGCACTTGGCACAAGTCCTCTCGGTTTGAATAGGCATGACGTTTCTTTAAACTCCTGCCAGGTGTTGGTGTGGAGAAAGAGAACTGCCCTCTTCATCAGTAAGTGACTATCTGTGCTGCCTCGATTCACTTCAGAGAAAGTTCCTTTGAAATCTCCAATTACATGCTGAGATTCTCTTCTCTGCACCCGTGACAGGGATTCTGCCAAGTAGGACGTATCTTTTGTTGGTGCTGGAACATTGTAACTGTCAAACACAGTCCGTACCTATCCATAACCCTAATCCCATCCATTAACTGACCCTAAAATCCCAGGGATCTGATTGGTTGACAGAGATGTTGTTAAAAAAGGCCAACAAGAACGCTGATCTAGAAACCTACTTGGCAATTCACGGTAAGCGTTATGCATGACCAATGACAATATCAGAACTGAAGGCCGAAAGTGGCTCAATGTCTTATTATACATGGGCCACACTGACTGTCTAAAAAAATAAAGGATACAGCCCAAAAAATGTGTTTCAGTTTATCTTATTATAACCCCTGACTCCAAACACCAGTATTAAACAGCATTGGAATGTGTTGACTTGCGACGTTATGTTCTTGCTGTAGATTAAACAACAAGGCTACCAAAGGTAATTCAGCAAAATATTAGTATTAGAAATAGCTATTGGAGAGAGACGAGTTTAAAAAGGCACAAGACCATTTCTGTTCTTATTTAATGGAGAGAATCCGTTGTGTCTCATTTAAAGGGAAACAATATTATTTATGTCAAGTTATGAGACAGTACAAAGTTAAATATGGCGTACTTCACAACTTGACCCAGGAGTAAAGGCAGGGCTTTTGGCACACAGCAGAGTACATTCATAGACTGTAATACCCCGAGCGGGCAGTAAATGCATGGTTTATGATGTTGGAAGAGAGAATTAAGACTTCAGGGATATTATTTTCTGATTATATTTCAGCTGACGCTTAATATTGTCATAACTGTATCATAATTGTTTCTTAGAGTGCTCTATTAGTCTGAACTTTTGTTAGGAGACAGAACCACATATATGATGTTTTGACTTAAGCAACCTCGCAAAACATTTGAGTAACACCTCAGCAACCATGTAGAAACCCCCCTCCAAAACATATCTACATATGAACATATTAAAAACTTAGCAGTTTCATCAAAACTAGACAGAAACAGATCCCGTGGCATTCTAGCGCGGTAAATGGGAAACAAATCTAAACAACAAAGTCAACTGAAAATAAGAAGAACACAATAAAAATCTTTAATGAGTAACAGAACTAGACCAAAAACAAAAAGAAGCAATGCTAAACTGAAAGCAACAACAAATCAAAACGCTTTAGCATCTGAATAATACTTTGTAGGTAAAAAAGAAAACAAAAAGTCAGACGAAAGAGAGGAAGCATAACATAATCTAAGAGTAAACTAATTATAATGTAAAATAAAATAATGGCGGCCCAACGATCCAGTTGTGTGTGAGCATGTGTGTGTGTGTTCACTGTTCACTGATCTTTTATGAGTATTTGACATGTCACAACTTTCACTTTTCACTTTCTTTTACTTACAAACAACAACAACAAATGAAATGCAGCAAATCACACTAACATCTTGTATGGGCAACTCACCCAGAACACCTTGGCCTAGAACATACTAAAAGCAACTCCACTGAAACCATGTAAAAACATTAGCATCAATGCTCTAGCAACTAGACCATATTAAAAACCATTTAGCTATGCTCTGGCAACCACCTAAAAAATGCGACACCACGACCAAGTATGGCAACCCATACAGCAAATTGAGGATTGGTGTATTGCTCAAGGACACCTCAGTGATTGGTACTGTACATTAAGGGTGGAGAAGACCACTGTTCATTCCCTTCGTTCACCTACAGTACATTTCTTGCCAGTATTGAGAATCAAATGTCATCACAAGTCGAACCGTTTGGACACTACTCCCCAACTATAGCATCTTAAATGTGTTAGTGTTATATGTACTGTATAAGCTTTCATCAAAAATCATTCATTGTTGATGTAATGTTGTGCTAACATACAACTAAAGCCTTTCTCAGATGTCATTTCAAGAGAATAACCAAAGAGAAGAGAGAAGTTCCAGCTGAAGTGAGTACTACCTTCAGGTATAAGTATCATAGTTCTGATTTAAGGCAATCCATCTAACCTATTTAGATATATCTTTGAATAAGCTTTTCTTCTAAACAAAGACATCATAAATGGTCACTAACATATCACATAACACTACACATGAAAACAGATGAGAGATTGACACACTGCTTGCAGGCAAACAGACCTGGTTTATGGCCCAGAATGTAAGTAGACACTGTCTTTGTTTACACAGTGTACAGTAATTTGACTATTGACCTATTTTTTCATCTGTGTGAATGAATCATCAGTATGCAATAAAACTACTCGTATTCTGTATGGATTACATAATTGGCTAAAGAGATCTCTTTCTACACAGCTTGAAATGATTAGAATAGCCAATTAGTGAGCCTGGTGTTTTCATGTCTTCGAACGTGGGTAAAATCTTTAGAGCCATAGTGTAACCCCTCAGTTTCAACCTGCCCCACTCCAACATAGATTTAAACTGGTGTTTCCAGCATGGGAAGTATGCTAGGTTCTAATCTTAGCCAATGGTGTGCAGATCTCCTTCTAGCCGAAACCTTAGTCTAGGTCCCAGAATCAAATGGCCAGTGGGAAATTCGGGCTAATAGAGTTCAAGTCGGTGGAATTCAATCTGGTGTTTCCAGCAAGGGAGGGTGGGTGTGATAACAAAGATGCTTAAGACCACAGACTTTAGTGGTAGTCAAAAGCGCACCTTTTTTTAAACATTCTACTAGATGACCTCAGTTACAGGCCCACTAAACCTCATTCCTGTCTGGGTCATGGCACCAGTGTAATAGTGTAAACCCCTCTGATTTTACTCGACCACTTCGATTGAAATTGGTGTTTCCAGCATGGGAGGTTGCAACTTCTTTTTGGGTCACAGCACCACTGGATCTCCATCTAGTTGTACTTGCTCTGCTGTGAGCTGAATTGGAAGTCTAGCCATAAGAGGCATAAATGCTAAAAACCACTGGCATAGGAAGTGGGCACTCTAACAAAACTGACTATGACCACAAACCCTGGGGTCAATTGCTAGTGAGCACCGTAAAGTCAGGCAGGTAAGGATTACACAAACTAATTGGCCACAATTAGTCTACTAAACTTCACTTCATTCTGGGTCAAGGCACTAACGTAACCCCTCCAGTTTTATTTGATCTTTGATTCAAACTTGTATTTCCAACATGGGTGACAGTCATGCTCATAAGGATGCTAAAGACTAGCCTCTAAAATCAGTCATTAGTGCAGCTCATGAAGCCAGGAGAGTAAAGTTAAACCCCCCTAAACCCCACTCTCATTTGGTTCAAATTGCCCCACTTCTATTCAAATTTGTGTTTCTGTCATTGAAGGTGGGCACTTTCACTTAGGTCACAGCCCCAATGCAACCCTTTTTGTTCTACCTGCTCAGCTCTGAACCAGATTTGAACTGAGAGATGGTATGGGAGGCAGGAGGACTAATGTCCGGGACACACCAAGCTGATACCAAAAAACTAGTGCCGAAAAACCAACAGTGTTGTTGCCTCATGTCAACTGTGTCTGGTCCCATCTGTACTTAAAAGCTGTATGTGAACACACCAAACAGACGGTCGCAAACCAAAATGTTCTGTGCATTCAGGTGTTCTGTGCCTGTGTGTTTTTTTCACAGCCACAGGGGGCAGTAGACAGTTTTCTCAATCCACAAATGGAAATTAGAACTTGTGATGTGCACATACAAACTGTAAACAAAGCAGCTTTTAGTACCATTTTCACAGAACCATGAAGGTATTTAAATAAATTACAAACGACTTCTTTGTGTTCCCTTTTGACTTCAATCTTTGCTTGGTTTCGTCACTTCAGTTTTTGTTCTTGTGATCTGATTCTTTCCAATCAGAGGGCTGTTTGTCCCTGATGGTGTTTCCAACACCAATTCTACATGTTGAATCAATTCTACATGCTGAATCAATTCTACATGCTGAATCAATTCTACATGCTGAATTCTACATCCAACTTGTTCTGACCTTAACAGGATGAGAGGTGATGGAGGGCCGGAGCTCTGCAGTTTAGTTCCAACCCTTATTAAACACACCTGATCAAACTGAGTCCCTTGGGCTTGTTTGAAACCTACAAGTAAGTGTGTTGAAGCAGGGTTGGAACTAAACTGTGCAGGGCTGCGGCCCTCCAATAACTGGCTTTGACACCTGTGCTATAGAGGCAATGGGAGTGACATTCATACTCATTGGCCTTTAGTACACATAACCTACTAAAACGTCAGTGAAAAGTGCAGCTCATCAAGTCCAGGAGAGCGAGGTTTACTTTTGGAGCTCCTAAAAGCTGATCTCTTATCTGAAGCCATACCACACATTAGGGTAACTGCACCAATATAACCCCTGTGATTCAAATTCCCTCCACTGATACTCTACTAAAAAGTGGATGTGAACCAGTGATTCTTGCATGGGAGACAAACATCCAATATTGCCCAGTAAAACTGACTTTTATCCATTCAAGGCAACAATACAACTACTGTAGTTCTACTTAAAACATGATCTCAACTTTCCTGTTTAACCACAATTAATGGTAAAAGTCAACAAATACAATAGAAAGCGATTAAATGTAGACTTACTTTGAGTTTAAGGTCATTTGTTTTTCTACTTTTTGATTACTCGCTATTTTATTTACAGTATTATTTGGGCTCTGCTTCGTGTAAACATAGACACTGTTTGCATCAGCCTTTCATTCCATTCAGATTAAAGTTGCATACTTCATTCGATTTGACAGGCCCAACACATTATTCCACCACTAAAGAATAATATATGCTAATAGAGAACAAAAAGTTCTGACAAAACTAACCTAATGTTCCATTCCATCCAAAGGTGGATTTCAAACTATTCTCAAGGGCACAGAATAGCAATGAGCTGTAAAATCATCCTGTAAATGATTCCTAGAGCGTGCTTAAGAAGCTTTGAAAGAAAAAGCATGCAGGCTCATCTGACCAGTAGGCCATAGAACGGACAGTTCTACCTCTCAGATGTTTTCCCCTCACAATTACTCTTTCATTAGCATGTAAACCGCCTCCTTGTGTAGAAATGGGACAATGTTGCATTTCAAAATCCATTGTGTGACAAGCCACAGCATGCTGCTTCAAACAAAAAACAGGCTAAACCAATTGAAAATGTAATATTCAAACCAAATTACCTCACTTGCGTCGTAATCATTTGAGACATATTGTGTAACAGCCTAACCAAGGAGTCATACAACCTGCTTATTGAGGACACCTAAGGCTTGTGATATTGATACCGCTGTGAACAAATCCGTATGTAACACTTGATGTTTGATGTTTTGATTTTGATGTCAGATTGCGTTTCCCTCCTCTTACACGGATGACAGTTTGGATCATATCGTGATATAAGATATTAAGGGGTCAGATTGTGCATTTTGTTGTTAGATAATGCTTTTCCCTGAGGTCTACTTATAAATGTTAGTTATGTTTTATGTAGCAAACACAGCCGTACTGTATTTCAGTTCGAGATTTAAAACCTTTCTCTGACCTGAACAATTAATTGGGCTGCTTTTATTTCGTCATGCCTGCACATCTCTGCGGGAAAAATAAGAGAGTGCATGACTGCTGCATGTGGTGCTCATTCAGAAGTCAAATGTAGTTTTTACCTTTCCTATTCTTTCCTATAAAACTTTTATATTCATAAAATCCCACAATTTCAATTTTAAAGAGAAACAATACACATACAGTACATTGCAAATGTCATTTGTAATGGTCGGATCTTTCAAAAGCAGAGTAGCAACATTATTTTTACTCTTACACCTGTTTCCCACCGCACGTGCGAGCAGAGTGTGAGCAGTGTGTATGCAGAGCAGAAGCAGCGCACAGGTGTTTGTCTTCCACACCGGCTGTGTCAGCAGCGTGCAGCAGATCAGGAGCTGTTGCACAGATTAATCTATCCGTTTGAACACATTTGAATCTGTTTTCATTTGTTTTTATTTATTATGTTTTTATTTTCTTATACTTGTCTCTTTTATTTCTGTTTATGTAACGCACATTGAATTGCCACTGTGTATGAAATGTGTTATATATATATAAACCTGCCCTGCCTATCTCTGTCTAGTCTATCTATTTACATTATATATATTCATTCATTCATTTTCATTTCGGCTTAGTCCCTTTATTAATCTGGGGTCGCCACAGCGGAATGAACCACCAACTTATCCAGCACATGTTTTACGCAGCGGATGCCGCTCCAGCTGCAACCCATCACTCGGAAACATCCACACACTCTCATTCACACACATACACTACGGACAATTTTAGCTTACCCAATTCACCAATACCGCATGTCTTTGGACTTGTGGGGGAAACCGGAGCACCCGGAGGAAACCCACGCCAACATGGGGAGAACATGCAAACTCCACACAGAAACACCAACTGACCCAGCCAAGGCTCGAACCAGCGACCTTCTTGCTGTGAGGCGAACTATATATACACACACACTTTTTTTTATGCTTTTCATCTGCACCAAGGCCCGCGGCAACTTCCTCCCATGCTGTTTCCTTAACCTGCAAGTCTTTATTTTACAAATTATACAGATCCTAAAGAACTGTATGCTTCTCACACTTCTGAGAAGTGTCATTCATGCCATTTAAGATGGACTCGTTCAGAAGACAATCGCCTGTGATATCATGTCATTTTGTTTTTGATTGTCGGGATGATGTCGGCCTACAGTTATAATAATATTTATACAATATAGTTATAATGACATTTATACATAATCAAACTACTGTGCAACTTAAGCAAAACTAATACTAAAATCGTTTTAAATTTGGTTTTGTAGTTCGGCCCAAATAAACATTCGTTGCCGTTTTTAATCGTTTAAGTTTATTTGATTGACTATATAAAAATCAGTGGATGTTATCCATGCGTTTACTGGGTAAAATTGCTACTTTTTACTGTCATTCAATGTGTTTTTGGTCATTATCAATGCACTGTCACTTTAATTGAGCATTAATTGAGCTGATGCGCTGCTTCTGCGTGCAGTATGAAAGCTATAATCTGTTAACACGGACGTCGAAAAAGCATGCGCTGCTCACGCTCTGCTCGCGCGTGCGGTGTGAAGGCGTTAGGCTCCATCAACACTGACCTAGATTTGAAAAAAATAAAAAATTCTCAATGTTTTAGTCCAAACTGAGATGGCATTTTAATCTTGCAAAAACTGAGCTATCTGGAGAAATCTGAAAATGCCATTATCGCATTGTACTTTGGAAAAGAGGCATTCAGAAACAATGACGCAGGTTTAGTCATGTGATGCGTATTTTCTTTCTTCAATTTTATTCACAGTGTTGCTAAAATAAAATCTACTTTGCACAATCTTCATATTACATTCATGCAAAGAGGAAAAGGTACGTACATTGAAACATCAAGGCAATTGTCCTTTTTGCTGAATGGCGTTTGAGTATCACTTGGGTGCATTAGTAAGTTATTATGGGAAACTTCGCCAATAGCATGATCATACCGGAAGAATAGCATGAGAACTAGGAGCTCATTGAGCTTTTGCTGTGTTTTTTAAATGAGCATGTAATGATTTTAGCATTTTTTGAGCTTTCAATATGGATTAAATGCTAATGAGGTGTGTAAAGTATTTGTTTCAAAAGTATCCAAATTAAAATAGACGTAGCTTTGCCTTTTATCGCTCTTCTGGCATTGGAAGATAAAAGCATTGATTTTTTGTTTTCTTCCTGTTATTCTTGTAGACGTCATTGAAGTATAAATGCGCACAGTCACATTTTGATTCACTTGATTCATTTGTCTCACAGGTTAAGAACGGGTCATCCTCTTTTTTGGGCTGGAAAGTGTGCTTTGAGTTATGAATATATCTCCATATATGTTTACAGACAACATCTTCGCAAAGAACCAAAGGTTAAAATGTTGTCCACTTTCGGCCCCTTCCAGAGGTACTTTAAAATGCATTTGATCCGATTTATATTCATTTAAACAGCCACGAAAGACCACCAGATCTTCGCCTATGGACCAAACGTGAGATCAGTATGTAGGCACATGGCATCTTTTTTGTACTTGGTATCAAAACACAGATTACATTTGAAATCATAGACAGCATCCACATGATTTCTATTGGTTTGCTTTAGCTTAAAAGCCACAATAACATTCACTCAATAGCACTTAAGTTCGTCGAACCAAACGCTCCTGCAAAATTTATACTGAGCAAGACAAATGAAGACGGAATGATCTCAATGAAAACCAAACACAAGGGGAAAAAGCATGTATATCAGGTTAATAAAGGGCCTTTGATTTCTCCTAAAGCTTTCTATAGCAACGAATTCGTCAGCAACACGTCAAACACTGATGTAAATGACATTGAATCCAGAGCACATGGTTCGGCTCGCATACATTCTGTGCTGGATTTTGGCGAAGGCGGGGAGGTCTGTTTGAGAATGCAAATGCACAGCGAGCCATGGAGGTGAGCTCAGGACAGGGGACTGACCCAGATACAGGGGAACGCTCTCTTTCTGGGAGGCTCTCCTGGAGTTTCACCGAATGGCCGGAGCTCAATGAACGTACCGTACACTGCAAACAACAGATGACGGTGGACTCAAGTTGGTCCACTTTCACCTACCGAACGTGGGACGCGTTATAAGTAGGCCTGTCAACCAATTCAAAATCGTAATCTAATTAATTGCATGAAACACTAATTTTCTGTTTACAATGAAAAGCACACGTTTATTATTATTATTTATTAGTTTATTTGGTAGCTCTTCAGTTTAAAGACCAATTCTCAATATTGGTTAGTTAGGGTTATTACCTGTTTATTATTAAGATATTGGCTCTTTATTTGCACTTAAAAAGTACATATTCTGCATAATCCTATTCTACATCTCTAATTCTACCCCAAAACCTAACTACTACTTTAATAACTATTAATAAGCAGGAGTTTATTGAGCTAAAAGTCATAGTTAATGGTTCATCAATGGCGAGAACTCTACCTTAAAATAAAGCGTGACCAAAAT